>CM039511.1:14676289-14781647 GCA_022432975.1 Begonia masoniana | reverse complement strand
ACAGAGTGTAATCAAAGAATAAATTATAATGAAAAATAGGAGTGACTAAATACAAGACATTAAGAGCATATATATGACCATCATTATGGATAAATTAATTGTTCTTCATTAACGGATATTATAAGAACAATATAATTTCATCTAGTAGTCCGATATAATAATATTATATAAAATACATCACTTTTATGTCAGACAATATAGTGGATATGATACAGTTCTAAACGAAGTGAACTGTATATTATGACTTATTATTTGAAGATCCTTACTTTCCAAATAGATCAGGAATATGTGATTATTTCTTTTTAAATTTATCCCACAATATCAGCATGATATGTAAATTTAAAATTGCATAAATAATCAAGGATTTTCTTTGAATTTATAAGCAATCGAATAATGCAAACATAAAAATTAACATAAAATTAGTATTAATACAGCAATAAAAACTGTCATAACATTTGCGTGTTGGGGCACATTATTCCCAAATCAAAAAAAGACAACGAAAGATGCTTCAAATGGAATTCCTAAGTTCCCTGGAGTGGGATCGGTTCTCCCAATGTAATAAATCCTCTACTCAGTTAAGGGCGGATTACTTCCCTTAACAGCTAATACAGATCCCTTAATTCCCTTGGAGTGGGATCGGTTCTCCCAATGTAATAATCCTCTACTCAGTTAAGGGGCGGATTACTTCCCTTAACAGCTACTCTGTTTCATTCAATTCATACTCATCATAACCTTGCACATAAATTCATTTTCGTAATTCTTCAAAAACTTAATGCATGACATAATGAAAAGAAACACTCAAACATGCATAAACCTACTGTTTTGTGATGTAGGCCCGAAGGCTCACACATTACTTTACTTACCTGGCTCCTGGAAATCGCTCGGCTATATGCTACTCCAAAAATCTGCTCACCTAAAACCATGACAGATTATGGATTAGATCTCCACTAAACTTTATCTACTACTGAAGTCTAAGGAAGCCAGTTTGGGGCTCTACTGATTAAGCATTCCCGATACATCACTAAACCCCAAAACCCAAATCTCTCACCCGCAGCTTATCGAAGATACATACATTGCAATCCTTCAGCTACCCTAGCACTAGAACGGCAAGTAGTTGATTCAAAACTCACCTTGGTTGGGGAAAACCGGAGGGGAAATCGCCCAGAGGTAGTCTGCTTGAGCTGAGAGGTAAGAGTAATAAAACAGTGGCGGCTAAACCTCACTAAACCTTTCCTTAAATACCTTATCCACAATATAAATTCGCAATTACCATCTTGCCCCTGCCTAGTCATTTACAACCTAATCAACATTTCACTAAATTTTAACCATAAAAATTATATATCACCGTTTAATAACTTATTTTGATTTATTGAAACCGGGTGCTACATAACATAACTCTCAGTCATTCATAAATCATCAAGCAACATCAGTACAGATTTCCTAGTACCCTTGTGATGTAGGGCCCTAAAGGCCAGAAATCTAGCACACTCACTTACCTCGACTCCTTTGCTATGTCGTGCCTTCACTTGAATCCTTCTCCACCTAGGACATTTTATACTTCAATGTTAATTATGTCCTAAATAATTTAAACTCAGAGCTGGTAAAATCTTAGCTAAAGAAATCATCCTAGATTCTAGCTTGAACCTCTAAGGCATTTCGCTGAGCACTTAGTGTGCAGAGCTGAACTTTCAAAACATTAATAGCATCGTCGCCTTAACTGCCAGATTCATATAGTTTTCAGATTCTCAAACTAAAACATCGATAACATCTAGGATTCTATACCAGTGCCATTATAGAAGACTCGAAATACTGTCATTATTCAAGCATTGTCCGATTCTAAGTCTTTAAACACCAACTAGTAATCACCCTTAATCAAAAGCTTAATGAGTGAATCACCTAAACCTTACCTGAGCTTGAATCGTCGAAGAGAGAGAATGAAGAAATCGGTTGCTGAAGGAGGGAATCGCCAGGAGAGGAAAGTCGGCTATAGGAGGGTTTAAAATGAGATTTTAAGTTTTCCTCTTTCTATTTATATCGATCCAGCTCACATTAATTACAACCTTTGCCATTAAACATACTTTCATTTATTATCTCCTTATTACATAAATCACACCATAAGTAATCGCGGGAAAAAAAATACCTGACCAAGGTGCTGGTTGTTACAGTGAACTTTATAAATATCAGTAAGAATCTTAATCTAAGGATTCACTAAACTAAATTTAAATCACATCTAATCATGTACTAATTTTTCTACATGATTAGTATTCACAATCATAGCTTCTATTTATCAACATCGATAAACTATTGTGATTACACATCCTTTATTTTTAGGTATTAATAAATTTCTCTAAACATTTATTATTAATGTTTAATATGTGTCACACTTTTTTATATAAAAAGTGTATTTTGTATTTATGTGAATGCCTAAGTTAAATCGAAAAACTAGGGTCTAATGTGGTTCGGGTTAAAACCTTGCTTGGTTCAATTTTAATTATTAAAATTAGAAACTTTAACTTTGTTTTGGTTTTGATTCCTAAAATTAAGAACCTTTCTTGTACCATCTAGTTATAATTTAGGTTGAAACTAAACTAACCAAATCGAAAATCAAATCTACGATACTGACAAGTAAAATCAATACTTTTTAAGTTGCTTTTAATCTCTAGAAAGTAAGACCTCAGTTGAGGTTACTACGTGAAGGGTTAATGTTTATTGCGAATCTAGAATTTATTTTAGTGTTTGGTAAAATAATTTTTTTTTTTTAAGTTAGACAAGCTGAAGAAATATAACTTTTGAGATTTGTTTATCTAATAAGAACATGAAAGCAGTTAAAAAAAATATTTTCATTTTAGTTTTTAAATTTTCACGTAATGACATTTAATTACCCTCTTTCTCCTATACTATTTTTATTTCTCTCAAATTCTATTTTATTTTTGTCTAATTTACTAATTGATATCATAATTTTTTAATTATTAAAATTGATAAATCACTTTTTAAGAATTAATGTACCAAACAATTATTGGTCTTTTCACAACTTTTATTTTCAAAGTACAATTAGTAGTGATCATTAATAAAGATAAGAAAAAATTTATTTATTAAAATTTATATTTCTATATGTAGAGTGGGAGGAATATGGAGATTGTTCTTCTTAAATAACTCCTTGTGGGTAGGCATTTAAACACCTCTTACGCAAAAGAATTTTCATTTGTTAGGACAGAAACATCGATGAAAGGGAGTAGGATCCTGAAACAATAACAACCAATTTCAGCCATTGATTTGAGCGAATCTCCACGTATTATAAAAGTTTGAGAGATTTATTTTCATTGAGGCATAAAAATTGAATTTTACATGGAGATTCTTTGTACTTTGAGAATTGTTAAGTGCAACGCAAGAAGAATGACATCCATGGACTGAAATAGTAGAAAATGAATTTTTGGATCATTTGGCCTTGACTTTAGTAGGCCCATTTAAAGTAGAATTTTATTTTTATGTCCAACATATGACGCGTTGTCTTATAAAAATTTACTCTGAGACTCGTTCTCTAGAAAATGACATGTCCATATTTTATGGCTCGTCAATTTTTAAATTTAAATATATTTTTCACCAAATATATTTCCTTTGAGCATGCACATCACTTTGTAAATTATCTTTGTAACACCCGGCTATTTTGCCATGTAATAGTTTTCCCAGGTCATTTAATCTCGATTAATATTATATTAATACAATGTATGTTTTAGTTGAAATGATGGAATGTTTAAGGGAAAACCAACCTAAGTGTAATCAAAACAAGTCAATTAGGTTAAAAGCTAATGGAAGGGTAAATGTGGAAGTAATTAAGGTAGGTGGAAGCAAACCAATGGATGAGTGCCAAGTGGCAACTTGTTGAAGAAGATATGTCTTCTCTTCCTCCTACGTGAAGCCCAATTCTACCTCCCCTTTCTGTTTTCTCTTTTCCAGGCGACCAGCAACGATTTTAACCTCAATCCTTTTCTTGATTTCTTTCTGTCTCTCCAGCAAAGGTAATCATCTACTAAGGTTATCGATTTTGGACAAGTTTAATGCGGGTTTTCACTGAGGTTTAGGATTATTGTTTCTGTGAAAACCCACTGTTTTGGACGAAAATACGTTAGTGTGTTTTCCTAAAAAGTTGAAATGAGCTTGCTGCATATTCTACAAGTTATTTGTTAGCATTTGCAGCTTGTTTAATTTCACTACATTGCAGCAAACAGGTTCGAGCAGTTCCGAGACTTTCCAGCTGTCTGCATCGAGGAAAACAGGTACGTTCATACGTATAGGTTTGGCCCTTAAGGCCCTACAATACGGAGGTACTAGGTTTTATGTTGTCTGGATTTCTGTTGGGTAGTTAAGCCAAGGTTATGTTCTAGGTTAAGTGTGTTCTGTTTTATATTCTGTTGCCTGTCTATAAATGTTCATGCATACACGTTTTTCTCTGAAAGTCATGAAAAGGTTTTCTGCACACGGTTTGAAGTTAAGTAAGATAAAACCTGTAATGTAATGTATGGTTAAGTGTGGACGAGGACTGGCATCCTGTCATGTACTCCTGTTATGTCCTGTTGTGGCATGTACTCCTGTTGCGCCAGCTCCTCTTCCCACTTATACCTTCCTGTCCAGTGAAATGTAATGTAATGTTCATGTATTTGAAAAAGATTCATGCATAGCACGTTCATCACTCTGCATTGTATGTTCTTACTGAGCTCTAGGCTCATAGGTGAACCCCCTGTTGTAGGTACGGATCCTCCAGATGAGGAGCTTGAGCCTCAAACTGATGAGTTGATGTAGTTGGCGGGAGGAGCTCACGGGATGGTTGCTGCAGTCAGACAAATGTCATTCCTGTGAGAATGTGTTTTATGTAAAGTTATGTCAAGTTTTGTACAAGTTGTTTTGGGGTTTTAAAACATTTGAAGTGTATGTCAAGTTCTGTAAAACTTTTGGGATCTTCAAAACGAGGTATAAAACCTGTGTTGATGTTTTTCTTTAAAACTTCTGTCTGACAGTTGAATGTATATTTTGAAATATTCTGGGACTGCCTTGAGTTTTCTCTGTTAGTGTGTGCATGGATTGTCTCGAGTTTTAGAGCTATCCATGCAGTTTGTTTTCTCGAATATCTGTCATGTTGTCTGTCATGTTGTCAAATATGTTGTTTTAAAACTATGTTTTGAAATCGGGTTTTTAATAAATTTTGAAGTTTTATGCCTTCTGTTGTTATGTCTTCTGTTGATATGTCATCCTGTTAAATGTCGTCAATTCAGTCATCCGCCCCAGTCAATTCAGTCATCCGCCCAGTTTAAAACCCCGTCTTCCGGTTGACGTCACCCAAGTCTTCCGCCAGTATAATGCTTATATCTTCCGGTTGACGTCATCCATCTTCCGGCTGACGTCATCTCCTCATCCGATCTCAGTTACCGTCTGTGTCTTCCGCTTGACGTCACCCATCTTCCGGTTGACGTCACCACCTCTTCTGCCCAGTTTTATCCAGTCTCTTCCGCTGAACCTTGTTCACATTTTTAATCCACCGGTCACTGTTCACATTTTAATCCACCGGTCACTGTTCAATTTTGTCTTATGTGAATTCACCGCTGCCCCTCTTAAACTAAGTCTTCCGCCAGTTTATTTATTTCTGCTTCCTGCTTTATCCTGTAATTCCGTCATTTATTTCTGAAGCCCGTCTTTCCCTTCCTCTGAAAAGATTACGAGTTTACTTTAAAAGCTCATCCTGTTTATGTTCAAAAAAAAAGAGTCCCCATTTTCTGTTATCTGTCCCGGAGTGATGGCTCCGATCCCAGACTCCGATCGGGTTCCGGTGTCGGGCTGTCACAATCTTGGTCGTGTAAACTAAGTTTGATCGATCCACGTGGGGTTACTATTTTTGTTACGCACATTCAAACTATTGGGGATGTATTATTTTGATGTTGACTATAGTAATGAGATAGTTATGTGTGTCATGTTCTTGGGAACAAAACTATAAACTTGATTAGAGTTGTTCGTAGATTTTGTGGTCTTTAAGTATTCCTGTTGTTATTGTATATGGCTATTGCATGGTGTACTTGGAGTTTGTGAGTAACTCAATTTTCACTAAGACTTTTGCTATTATATAGTAAAGACTTATTTTATGTATGTACCACACTATAGTGAGATGTTCTAACATTTTCCCTGCCATATGTTTTATAACCAGTTTTATAAAATGTTTCAACTTGGCATGCTCACTCATTGTTCTTAACTTTAACTATTGAATAGAAAATTTTATCTCTACTGAGTTTGGTTGACTAACCCTAAATCGCTTATCCTTTCGAGTCTTAGTCATAGACACCAACAGCTTTTTCTTCAGCATTCGTTATTTATTGTTAAAATGAAACTCCTATTAGTATGATTTATTTTCCATTGGACTCGATTATTATACATTTAATCTGCGCAGTTTATTGGAATTTTATTATCATGTTATCTTGATGTCACTATTGGAACTAAGTGTTAGTCAAGCGTTTTGGGTCCTGACTTTCATTCTTGTGTAGACTTTTATGAAAATATCTAATAATTAATGGTAAGGCTTAGACGAATTGGTTCGTTTATGGACCAAATCGTTCCTCATTCTATATCGGGTCCCTCGCAGGTCGTGACATGAATTGTCTTTTAGTCTTTGAAATGATCAAGTGTACGAAGAAATATAGTGGGTCAGGGTAACCAAAGTAGATTAAAGTAATTATTATAAAAAAATTTGTGAGACATTTGATGAATTTTATATATTCATGATATGTTTTGCTAATGACACAAAAAAAAAAAAAAAAAAGTATAGTTTAAGGTAAGAGTTCTACTAATCATGGAGAACTCTCCGATACAAACCAATCAGTATTATCTAAACTTAGAATAAACAAAGATCAGAAAATTGAAGCACAAAGACAAAAGGGTAAACGAAGTCAAAGTAAAATATTTTTCATCTAAAGAACATATACTGAAAGAAACAGAAGACAAACATACAAAGCCTCTAGAACATATTATTATCAACTACGTCATTACTAGAACCCTAATGAAAGAATCAGTAACTATCATCTTTAAGCACCCTTAAGAGACGGAACACTTGCTCTCTCTTTCTCTCTCTTTTGATTTCCCACCTTCATGTTTTCAGCAGCATTCTCGTTGGCTGGAGCTTCCGATCCTTTGAAATCTTCAGATTCTGAGCATGAATATGATGAGAGAGCCTCTTCGGACATGGAGTAACAATCAGACAGGAAGTCCCAATCGTCCGAAAACGAATCACTAGCTTCATCTTCATCTCCATTTCCATTCTCGCCATCCTCTACCATTGAAGACTTAGTTTCTTCTTCTGAATCTGTGTCTTCGTGTAGTCCAGCCCTGAAGGGATGACGCAGTAGCATCTCAGAAGTCAACCTAAACACAGAATTCCTCACAAAGCAGCCCTTTAAAAAGTCCTTTCCCTTCTTAGAAATTGCACTCGGAATTTTCGGCAATTGGTTTGGATCGCTAATCAGACGGAGTAGATCTCCCATATTCATACCCGGGTTTCTTTGCCAAGGGGACTTTCCAGTCAGCATCTCGAGAACAACACACCCTAGAGCCCAAATATCAGAACCAGCATCGTGTTTGTGAGAAATAACTACTTCAGGAGCCATATACATAACGCTTCCTTTCAGACAAGGATCCATATCGCTCTTTCTCGACGACCTAATCCTCTCTGCCAACCCAAAATCTCCAATCTTTGCCGAGTAGGTAGAGTTAGGTTTCGAAACGAGCAAAATATTCTCTGGTTTCAAATCGCAGTGAACAAAACCTTGCTGATGAACGTAGTCTAGCCCTTTAAGTATCGAAAATGTATACCTTTTCACATCGCATTCCGGCAACCCTTTTCCAGCGGCTTTCTTGATTTCTTCTGCGAGGGTTCCGCCGGAAGCAAACTCCAACAGCAAGTTGAAAACCATCTGTCCCTTTTCACCGCTGGTGATTTCTTCACCCAAGCATTGGATTACGTGAGGACAATCTCGCATGTTGTCGAGAACTTGCTTTTCCTTCTGCAATGTGCCGGAAACAGAAACCTCGGCCGACTTCACCGCCATAACCGGAGGAAAACAGCTGAACCTCAATTTAGATTTTTTCAAAGTAGCGATATAAACAGACCCAAATCCTCCTTTTCCGATCATCTTCCCTCGGATCCACTGCGACCCGTGATTAAACTCTCTCTGCTCTGCTTCTTCTCCTGCTCTTTCTTCCGCCTTCCTCTTCATGGCTTTCCTATCCTTCCGTCAGTCTTGGGAAACGAAGATGGTTAAGCCGACGGAGAATGTCGGTGGACGATGAGAAGGGATTCGAAGAACAGTAGGAAATTTGAAAGGATGAAGTTTAAGCATGAACTTCGAGATTTTGTCATATATTTTTTTTTTTTTTTTAAATGGATGGTCCTTTATCTTTTACGTATTTAAATTGTTGCTTCATTAATTCATACATTTTAACTTTGATATTGTAGAAAGATTTTATCTAGAAGATACCTATGTCACATTTTAAAAAAAAAATTAATGGGATAATCTATATATAGTATCGTAACTTTACTATTAAATATGAATAAAAAAAATATTAGAGTTTTCTTAGGAGAGTTTACCTTTTAATTTTAACTATGATATTGCTTCGTGTTCTAAAATTCTAAATAATAATGGTTGATCTTAAACTTTCATTGTTGGCAACATTGCCCATAAATTACTTGGACATGAAAATATTCATGAATTATGACATTTTCGGAAGAAGAAAGTAAGAATATCAAACTAAGTTTAAGTCGTAATTATTTAACAAACTCTATATGTAACACTTGGCATTTTTGCTATGTAAATATTCCCTGAATTATTAAACGGGATTAATTTGATATTAATACAATGAATGTTTTGTTGGAAACTAAATCGACGGAGCTTATATTGAATTGAATAAAGAGATAAAAACCAAACTAATGTGTAACTAAACAAAACCATTAGTTAGAGATGCATGGAAGGGCAGTTTGGGAAGGAATTACGGTTGGTAGAAGGGAGCCAATGGATGGATGCCAAATGTCCAAAAATTGCTGAGAAACCTACCTCTTGTCTTCTCGTAAACCTCCATATTCTTCCTCTTCTCTCTGTTTCTCTCTTCCAGGCAACCAACGGCGATTTTAACCTCAACTTTTTTCCTGTTTTCTCCATTTTTCTCCACCTAAGGTAATCTTCTATTCTAGTTAGTAAGTATGGACAAGTTAAACGTTAGTTTTTTTGAAGTTTAGGTTAATGTCCGATTTCGCATGCTATAGGTTCGCGAACCACAGTAGACATGCGTACAAAGTTTGCTACATTTCGGACAACAAGTAAGTTCATGCATATAAGTTGGCCCTTAAGGCCCTACAACATGGAGATACTAGATTTTGGTTCGGGTAGTTAGGTCGTAGGTTATGCTATAAGCTAAACGTGTTCTATGTGTTCTGTTTCATGTTTGTTTTTATTCTGTCACCTGTATATGTTGAGTTTAAACACCGTATCTGTTCATGCATACACGTTTTCTAGAAAACTATGTAAATGTTTTCAGCACCAGATTTGAAGTTAAGAAAGTTAAAAATGTGGATGTAATGTATGGTTAAGTGTGGACGAGGACTGGCATCCCGTCATGTACTCATGTTATGTTCTGTTGTGGTATGTACTCCTGTTGCGCCAGCTCTTCTTCCCACTTATACCTTCATGTCCAGTGAAACGTAACGTAATGTAATGTAACATAATGTTCAAGTATTTGAAAATGTTCGTGCACAGTATATGTATTACTGCATTTCATGTTCTTACTGAGCTCTAGGCTTATAGTTGAACTCCCTATTGTAGGTATGGACCCTCCAGATGAGGACTTTGTGCCTCAAGCTGATGAGTAGATGAGTAGATGAAGTTGGCGGATCGAGCTCATGGGGATTGGTCACTGTAGTCAGACAATTGTTATTCCTATGAGGATGTATTTTTCTATAGTTATGCCAAGTTCTGTACAACTTTTGTTTCTTTTTAAAAAAAAAAAAAAAAAAGAGAACGATGTATAGACTTAGTTTTGATGTATTTAAAACTTCTGTTTGACAGTTGTATGTATGTTTTGAAATATTCTGGAACTGTTTGGAATCTTTTCCTGTTAGGTTGTGCATGGATTGTCTTGAGTTTTAGAGCTATCCATGCAGTTTGTTTTCTTGAACTTCTGTCATATTTTTCAAGCAAGTTTTAAAAAAGTGTTTTGAATCGGATTTTTTTTTAAGTTTGAAGCTTTTTGTGTCAAGAGATGTAAACTATCAAACAGAGACGTAGCAGATCGATCGGCTGTGGTAGTAGATCGATCGGTGAAGTGTTAAATTTAAAAAAAAAAAAAAAAAATAGTCGTCCATTCTGCCCTTTGAAAATAGTTGTCCATTCTGCCCTTTAAAAACAGTCGTCCACGCCTTCTGTAAAAGAGTTGTTCATTCTGTTCTTTGAACAATCGTCCACGTTGTTTCTCTAAAACAGTCGTCCACGTTGTTTCTCTAAAACAGTCGTCCACGCTATTCCTTAAATAGTAGTCCAATTCTGTAGTTGTCCACAGACTCTGCCTTTGATTTTAAACGTCCACAGGCTTCTGTTTTTGCCTTTGATTTTAAACGTCCACAGGCTTCTGTTTTTGCCTGTGATCTTAAACGTCCACAAGCTTCTGTTGTCTACTGTTTCTGCCTTTTATTTCAAACGTCCACGGTCACTGCCTTTTATTTTAAACTTCCACAAGCTTCTGCTTTTGCCTTTGATTTTAAACGTCCACAGGCTTCTGTTTTTGCCTTTAATCTTAAACGTCCACAGGCTTCTGTTGTCTACTGTTTCTGCCTTTTATTTCAAACGTCCACAGTCACTGCCTTTTATCTTAAACGTCTACAGACTTCTGTTGTCTACTGTTTCTGCCCTTTTATTTCAAACGTCCACAGCTTCTACCATCCACAGTAAGTCTTCCATGGCATGACTTCCAGTTTCTGTTCCCATTTTTATTAAGTCTTCCACTGCATGTCTGTCGTCTATTCTGCCTTCCAGTTTCAGTCGTCTATTTCTGTTTCGGGATTTCCTGTTTTCAGCTCCAGAGAAAGTTTATACTCTGTGTAATGTTTTAAAAGTTAAAAAAAAAATAGTCCACGTTTTAAAATGTCTGGAGTGAGGCTCTCCGACCCCGATCGGATCGGGGGTCGTCACACTATAGTTATAAGCAAGAGCTTTAGGCAAGCATAGTAGCATTATGATGTTGATTTTTATACAAAAAATAGTGTGGACAAAAAAATACTTAAAAGTGGACATAGTGTTTTAGTCTTAACTAATAAAAGTTAATGTCATAAGATAAGCAGCCTAAGTTTTCTCTACAATATGCAGAAATTCAAGTTCCTTATACTAATTTAAGAACAAAGATATCAAACAGTAACTAGTACAATTTAATTACCTGCATTTTTTTTATCTAGATCTAACTTGAAAAATTTGTAATGCAACATACGTGGTGACAGTAATATGAATGAATAGATATCTCTATAGATCTCTATAATCCATTTGTTTAGAGATTATTTCTAGGATTTTATCGAGTTTTGCTTGTTGTATAACGCTTTCTTCGTTACCATTTTTAACATAGTGAATTTTTTCTTTCATTTGTAGCCTTTTTTATATAAAATTCTTGCATTCTTCTTTTATAATAAATGTTAGACATTGATGACTGGAATTTTATTTGTTTCAATTTGCAAAGCTAGTGGCGACCATAATATAACAGGTAGACATTTTCATTGATCTATATCTATTAGTAGAAAGATGGATTAACGAATTGTCGTAATTTGTTAATGTTCGACGAGGAGTGTTTTTTCGATTAATCGGCAAAAGTTGGAAATTGCATAGTTAAAATTTTGAAATATCGTTAGGTAAGATGAGTTACTCTGAAAAAAGTTTTAAAATAATATTTAGATTTTCATGGAATTGGAATCAAGAATTTATCTAATAACTATATAGTATATACTATATTTGTAACGACCACAGCCCGGCCCACAGCCCTCAGGCCCAGAAGACCGAGCCCAGAAGTCGTGCATCCCTGCCACGTGTGTCCCCTCAGGGCGGTCCACGTGTACTCACGATCTTCCCACCCCCTGCAGGGGGTGGGAAGATCGTGAGTACACGTGGACCGCCCTGAGGGGACACACGTGGCAGGGATGCACGACTTCTGGGCCTGAGGGCTGTGGGCGGGGCTGTGGTCGTTACAAAAAAGGCGCCTTTTTTGTAACGACCACAGCCCGGCCCACAGCCCTCAGGCCCAGAAGACCGAGCCCAGAAGTCGTGCATCCCTGCCACGTGTGTCCCCTCAGGGCGGTCCACGTGTACTCACGATCTTCCCACCCACTGCAGTGGGTGGGAAGATCGTGAATACACGTGGACCGCCCTGAGGGGACACACGTGGCAGGGATGCACGACTTCTGGGCTCGGTCTTCTGGGCCTGAGGGCTGTGGGCCGGGCTGTGGTCGTTACAATATTAATTAAAATATAATAAAATAATTAAATTTAAAAAATATTTATCTAAAAGGGAGTTCCGCCCCCTAGGTTGGTGTGTTTGGTCGAGAGAAGGGGAGAGCGGGAGAGAGAGCCTACCCAAATTCTGTCGCTAGACCGAGTTCCTCACGCCTTAGTATTGATGATGACTCAATATTCTTCAAGAGTATGTCGTTTTAAACCATTTGTTTCATTAATTTTCTTGCTTTCATAGGGAAATCAGATTTCAAGTTTCAAAACTCAAAATCATTGGTCGAAGTCGGCATATGTGGGCCAATTTTTGTAGAAATTTTTCATGCCCCAATTTTCATCGCCTCGGCAAAGTTAGCTGTGATTTATCCTTTTTTCTAAACATAATTATTGGAATATATTATTGTGAAAACCATTTTTTTAAGAAATAATAATAATATAAAATAAATTAATTAATTAATAATTTTTACGCTAAATAAATAAATAATAAAATAGATGGATAAGCCGATAACTGTTTTTCCATCCCTTAATCGTGCCAACTTTTTACCCTAAATAGCCATTACTTCCCTTGCCCCGTGGACAATCAAATAAAACGATGTCGCTGCCTTGTACATGACAACTTTTTTTCATCAACTCATTTAGGTAGGTATCTCTTCTTCACTTCCTTCGTTGCTTATGGAAATTATGTTAGACGTTTTACCACTTTGCTCTACTGTATGATTTTTTTTTTCATTTTCTTTCACACTGTTTTATAACTGTCATGCTTACTTACGATTTAAACTAAAATGTAGAATATAAAGTTTGATTCCTATTGAGTTTAGTCGACTCACACTAAATGACTTTTTTTTTTTAAGTTTTAGTCAATGAGACTTGCAGCTACCTATTCAGATGTAAGAAGCATATATTTTCGTTATTTAATATCTTCACATCTAGAGTTTTATGGGTGAGCTGATACTTGTAGTCCTCTAAGATACATGTTAGATCTCTTTGTTATTTAATTATTTTTTGTGCAGATTAATGGGCTTTTATTATCATACTATCCGATGTCATTGTTGGACCTAATTTTAGCCCTTTTATTTTCAGGCTCTAGCTTGTAACTTAAATTTAAGTCTTTCGTTGCTAACTAAAGATTTTAAGTGAAGGCCAGACGATTTGATTTTTTTCAGGCCGGGTCGTTTCGGGCCCCTTTGGGGCGTGACAATTATTCTAAACTATGATGGTTATTAAATTTAAATTATTGATAAATATTGTTTGAATGGATTATATTAGGAAGTTATATAAATTATATTCTTTTTTAAAATATCCTTGAAAATGAGTATTTAGATCTACTAATATGTTTATTGAGTCTATGCGTCAAATGATAAAATGATGAGGTATGACTCAATTGTAAAATATTAAAGTGTTGAATATCACTCTGTGTGAGCTCCTTGAGATCAAGCATGCGCGCCCTAAAATCAAGTGCAATCACCCAATCCTGGTCATATGTAAAATGGAAGAACTCGTGGACGCCCAACTTGGAGAAGTATTTTGGTTCAAAACACTCGTTAGCGAAAGCCCAGTGGAATCAATAGAAACCCTAATTGAGACAATGTTTTTCAAGGTTAACTTGCGAACGCCCGGACCCGAAAAGGGAACGCTGCAACAGACACCAAAAGGAAACTATGGCGATCTAGTGTCAAAATAATTTTTTTCAAATCTCAATTTGAAGATGCCCACAGAAAGTGCGTACTCTTGGAGAGCCTCCTAGAAGTTCGGTCAAAGAGACAATAATTCAAATTAAAGTTTCACGCGTATGTACAGTCACGATTTGCGGACGTCTGAAATTGTAGCCCCCAACTTAACATGTTGAAACCCATTGCTTCATTGATGTATCTGGGAGTAATATTGTGGACGCTTGGTGCCTACCAGAGGATGCCGACAACGTGAGAAGTTTGAAGGCCACCATAAATAGAAGCTCCCTCACTGTGCAAAAAAAAAGAAGCACGCCAACACTAAGTGTTGCTCCTGTAATTGTAAATATTTGAGTCTTCATTCTTGAGTTAAAAACCTGATCTCTCATGCTCATAAACTTTAGATTGTTCATCTTTGAGAGAGTTAGGTCTAGTCCTTAAACCTTTCCACCAATTTTTACTCGTTATGGAAATTAAAAGGGTGATATCGTTGAAGAGTCTGTTAAGATTAAACTACTTAGACACGATAATATTCATCAATATGTATCAATTATGACATTTTTTTAAAGAAGAAAGTATGAATATCAAACTAAGTTTAAGTTCAAATTATTTAACAAACTTTATAGTTGAAAACAAGAGTTTCATGCAATCATAGTAATATGATGTGAATCAATGAGCAATCAAGCGCAAAAGCAAAGATCCATGTCAAGGGTCGAATGACTAGATCAAAAATCAATAAAATGTGTGAAACATTGCATGGATTGGTATTAGAGATTCAAGAGAATGAATCTTCCCAATATGATTCAAAACTCCTAAATTTGTTAAGTATTGAAGAGAATGTCATGAAGAAAAGATATGTAAAGATCATGAGGAAAAAGAGTGCGGCGCACATACACATGCAAGAATTAAAAAAAAAAACATGTGTTAAATCCATCCAAATCATGTTCAAATCAAGTATAAATGCGAAATTATGATATTAAATAAGCAACAAATTTCTTTTATTTTAGTTAAGTTTTTATCTTTATCTTAGTTTTTTTCAAATCTTTAGAAATAGCATTTGTTTAGGAATATTTAATTATTGTTTGAAGTCTATTTAAAGACTTAACATTTGTTGGCATTAGTCATCAATTAATAAGAAATATTTGAGTTTTTATTAGATAATCTTCTCTTTCGTTCATTGTGAAGAACTTGATTTTCATCAAGTATTGACTTGATAGATCGTCTATGATAGCTTTGGTTCAGTCACTAGGTGTCAAGCTCCTAAATTGATAATTACGGTTCCATTAGCAAAGCTCAATCGAGGGCTAGTTCCTCTATTTTCTTGAATCACACGACGATTTTGTTATTTATTCCGTGTTGTTGACAAGGTTCCGGAGTTCTCAAAACCTGAGGTTCGCATCATAATATTTGATTTAATAGATTTTCATGACCAAAATTTTATTTGTAGCTCACAAAGTTTGCGATGTGACAACAATATCGATTGATAAATAGATGCAGATATCAATAGATAGATAAATAGTTGCATGTGGATAAATATTTTTAATTTAAAACTATTTATTTTTGGATCATTTCTAAAGTTTTATTATTATGTTTTATTCAACCTGCATAAACCTTTGTAATCTTTATTCAACATAATGAATTGTTTCTCATGCTAGTTTACACATAAAATCTGTATGTGTTTCTATTTTCTGTAATCGTTTTCTCTGATAAAGTCTTCTTCGTATACTTTGTCTTCTTCGTCATCAAAACCAAAACTAAAACCAAAACCGAACCAGGTTTTCCTCTGCCTTCCCCCTTGAGTTCTTCTCGTGTTTTCAGATTATCCCTACTCAACCGATAACATTTTTGCTTTTGGATTTTGCTCTTTGCTTTGAAAAAGAAGTAACTCTATGCCAGCAAACACGATAATACAGATGATACAAACGTACATATTTTAGGTTTTAGCAATTAACGTATTTCAAACAGATACTTTCGTGCAAGAGAAACTCATTTACAAACCAATGCTTAATTTTACTTCATCGCCTAGAGCGATCATTTTAGCATATTTAACATAAATACTTGGTTAAAGTTCAGATAAGACACCATTTTACATGATATCTCCTATTTACTGGGTCTGGAGTGGACAAACAGAAATATTCGACCAATTAACTACTATTAACGTTGTAGCTCATAAAACCTTATACGACAACACTATCTCAAGCAAAGGAAAAGTAGCAAAATCACGTGAAAATAATAAAAATTTCAACCATCGTACTCCCTGGATCGCATATCACTTCTAAGATGAACTTAAAAGCTAACTTTGGTAATCAACCCATGAACTATAAGTGCAATAACCATGGAAGTCACAAAAACAAGAACATTCAATTATATGAAATTTATCATCTATCAACCATTATAATTGAATTTTTTTCTAGTATGAGAAGCTTTAGATATAAATAGTCGAGCTTCTTGCTATTCGATTCTTGTGTGGACTGGACCTGAGAAAAAATTCAATCAGATTATATTAATCGAGTAAGAAACTTAAAAAGTGTAATATATGATAAACAGTATTACTTTGATAACTCATTATACCACAAATACACAAATCTTTCGAAATAAAGAGATTTATCGCTCATTTGCTTTCATCCATTCAACGAAATTGTCGAGGATCAATGGCCAGGCAAGTTCAGGATCGTAATTGGCGAGGTCTGGAAAACTTATCTGTCAAGCATTGGAGATAAAAACTGATATTCAGATTGCTGAAAAGTGAACAACATTTAGAGATTTGTTAACTCTCCTGCAATGGAAGTCTCATTGTCCCACATAACTAACTTTCCTTTAAGTTGCCTGGTACGCTACCTTTGAATACCCAACAGTTTATATTTTTTATTAGGGAGGAAGGAAGGAGCGAAAACATAATGAAGTACAACAAAGATGGTTGAAAACAGTCATTAACTACAAAGAGTACCTCGTTGCAAAATCTGAAAAAGCCCATCCATTGGTCCATGTTGATGACTTGATAATCTTTCTGACACTGCATTCAAAACAAAAGTAAACGTGGACATTCATTTCTCTTTCGTATCATATAAAGGACATGAAATGTGTCTATATAGATTCAAGTTTGTTAAGTCATCATGTCAATCTCAGGGGATCATTTCTTCTCTTAAGCAGCCAAGTACAATTGTCATGGACAATTTCCAATGTAAAAAGAAAAATTTTCTGGGCTTATAGCAGATCGGAATAGCTGCCAACTGGTAAGCTACAAAGCCCGTACTTATGTGAAGCATTCAAAAATGGCAGCCAATAACAGACACACATCTATAAACTAAATATTTCATAGATCACACCTACAAACTCGTAAGATAAGAAAAAAAAAAAATGAAGTCTTACTTTTAAATAGTCAGTTAAGGAATCAATCTGGGCACGAAACTGTGTACCCAAGACAAGATCCAGTAATTGACAGATGCTCTCTATATCTACACTTTTTTGCTTCTCCTCTGAAAAAGATCGATAAAAAGCGAGAAGTACAAAAAATTAATTGATGTATACATAAAGAAACACGTACATGCATCTCAGATATACCTACAACCATAAAATATTTGTACCTGTTAAACAATACCGGAATGCATAGGAATAGAAATCCACAAAGTTTGATGGTCTCCTTACCTTCCCAAGATTACAGATTTAAAGAAAATATATATCAGTAGTAAGTAGATGTGCTGTAACCATTTTTGCCAACTTATATACCATACCTCTTTCTCTAGCTCTGGCAGTGCCTTCCTTAGTTTATTCACAGTGTCTGCCCTCAATGATTTGAGGCCTCTACGCCACTCTTGCTATCAAACATAATATAGATCGTTATTGCAATAAAAAGAGTGAGAGAGAGAGAGAGAGAGAGAGAGAGAGAGAGCATTTATTCTACAACCAATGCACAACATGATTCACGGTGTGGACTAAAGATATGTGAAATAACAAGCAGGAGAGAAGCAATCAAACAAACTAACTCTAAAATGTAGAAGTTTTGTGCAAAAAAACAGCTTAATAAGACAGAATTGACAATTAATAGAGGTACTCCGTACGGAACCACAATGAAATTGCTAAGTTATGAGAATGGGAAAACCATAAATGACATTTTGTATCTGCAGTGACAGATAAATAATAAGAGATTGTAAACCTAATCTTTTTAAAAAAAAAAAAAAAAAAACTCAGATAAGATTGAAGCTTCTACCAGAGTGAAATATCCTTGCTTTTCAGCCTTCATTTTCCTGTCATCAAAGAGCTCATGAGTTGCATTCATAAGTAAAATATATTGAAGCACGTTAATTAAGACAATCAGCATAAGAACATACCAAGCAAGCATTAAGATTCTCACATCAGTGTGATCCACTTCCATGTCTGAACAGAGAGTTTCGACCCCTTCTGGGCTGTTAATAAATTGTCAGCCAACTAAAATCTGACTTGCAGAAATAAAAAGATCAAACAAGAATGATTTATCACTTGAAAATGGAAATACCATAAAAAAGTTTGTCACATACAATTACTCTAAACACAAGTACGCTCTCAAATCCAAAAAAAAAAAACAAAAAGAAATTTTCACATTTTGGAATTGTGAACTTACTCAATCAAACCAGAAGAGCCATTTGCATATGAATGAAATAGATTGTCGATTCGTTCCAGCTCTTTTATGTTTGCTTTACCAGAGGCTGAACAAATGAGACATGCAGTCATTTATCCATATCAGCACAAACGTGGTGACAGAAAGTATAATTTTATATAAATATCATTTTAAAAAATAGTTACTTATTTGCTGAAGTCATTTTAATCACATCTAGGACACCATCTCGACTTTCTTGAGAGAAAAAAAAAAAACTAGATAACGAATGTTGGAGTTTGACAAAAGCAACAAGTCTATAGCAAATAGAATAATGCTTTCAAAAACTAAAACATCAGACTTAACTAAGTCAATAAATTATGAGTTCAACATTAATGCTTACTCAAGAAATAAAAATAAAAATCATTTTTCCAGAAATCAGAGTAAAACATTAATAAGCTACAAATTCTTCGCTCGTGCCATCTAGCTATTCAAAATTCAAATAAAGTTGAAGCACATCACAAGGGAAAAGAAAAAGAAAAAAAAATCGGCAAATAGATAATAGAAACGAACGGAGACGTAGATTAAATTAATTACAGGTAAGAAAAAACGAAATTGAGAACTAAATCGAAGAGTGCAATTGGTATTCCGAAAATTGGGAGTTCAGAAGTACCAGCACGAAAGAGATCGACCGCCGATGAATTGAAGGAGGCCGTCGAATTTGATTGACCCGACTTCCTTGTTGCAGAACGAGGCATCTTCGTCTCTCAACGATCCAACTGCGAGAGAGAAAAAAAGCTTTACACAAAGCAAAGCTTCTTCCGAAATGAATTTTACCATATACCTTCTTCTTATAAAGTTTATCCTATGTTTCAATTTATTAATTTTAAAATTCTAAATTATTAAATTTCGAATTAATTAATTTAATTAATGCACTTCGTTGTCTCGTAGATGTATCATACGAGCGATCTGATACTTTTTTTGGACTCACGAGCCAACTCCGCTCGTTATTGTTTCGTTTAGCTCATTTTATGTAAAATTGTCGAACTCAAATTTTTGGCAAGCTCAATAAACTCTTCGTTGTTTTCGATTTTAATCACTCAAGCACGCATATTGATATAATAAGTAATATTGATTTAAAAAATTAAGTATGGTCCTATAGAGAATTACTAAATTGATTATATTAGACTTATTTAATCAGTCGAATATGGTTTTCATAATTTAACTCACTAAGTATTGAAAATTATTATAAAACTCTTCCAAAGTTTTAAAAAATAGTTATTAATTATTTTCGTAATTATCGATCTGAATCCTGTACTATACACTTTTTTTTCAATTCGCCCCCTGTACTAAAAAAACTGGCAAACCGAACCCTGTACTTTGATTATGTTATCAATTTTGACATTCTATCAACAATTTCATTAAACCCTCATTTAAAAAATTACCAAACGATCTTCGATTCAGTTAAAATTTTTACCACATGTTCAATACGTAATGAGAAGATAATCTGAAAATTTTCGTTACTTTTTAACACATGTACGATTTATTATAATTTTATTTTAATATTTTATAAAAATATTATAATAAATCATACAAATTTTAGAAAATCACGAAAAAATTTCTATTATCTACCCATGATAGGTTGAACATGTGAAAAAGTTTTCAAATAAATCAAATATCGTTTGTTATTTGTTTAAATTAATCTCAGTTTCTTCTTTACTTTATAAATTAATTTTTTAAATGATGATTTAATGAAATTGTTGATAGAATGTCAAAATTGATAACAGAATCAAAGTACAGGGTTCGGTTTGTCAGTTTTTTAGTACAGGGGACAAATTGAAAAAAAAAATGTATAGTACATGGTTCAAATCGATAATTATCCAAAAAATTAATTAGCGTTAATAAACATGCAACTTTCGTAAAGATTGCACATGACACATAGATACATTCTCATTCTATGTGTAAATCAAATAAACTATTAATAAGATGACATATGTTGTATTTATCTAATTCTAAATCCTAATTTATTTATTTTTTTTTTTTTGCAAATCAATTAGAATTCTAAATATTTCAATTGGTGATCAACCAATCAAAAGTAATTCAATCATGATAAAACGTATTCAATATCTAAGCAGTGATATTAAAAAACAGAACTTCAAATTAAATCAATAGTTTTTGTTCCATCGAATCCTTGACAAAACAGGCTAATTTTAATTGAAATAAAAACATACACTTGATTAAAACAAACTTGAGAAGATACATGCTTCAACATAATGATCTAAACATCAAATAAAAGTAAGAAAGAAGAGAGGAGAAACTAGAAAACAAATAAGTTGTGCTCACAATGATTCACGAAATACGTTGAATCCTCCACGTGACGTTAAAGATGTCTTTTAGGTTTACTCTTTGTGTTCCTGTTGTCTTAATATATTAAGCATAATTTATTTTGATGATAAATGAAACAAATTGAGATATTATTTTAAATCATTTATGGTTATTAAGTTTAAATTGTTGATTGAATATATGTTTAAATGAATTATATTTTGAAAATATATAAAATATATTCACTTTGAAAATACCCTTGAAAGTGGGTATTTGGAGTTACTAATATGTTTGTTGAGTCTATGCAACAAATGATAAAATTATAATGTATGACTCAATTGAAATAGATCAAAATGTTGAAGATCATTTTGTGTCGGTGCCTTGTGATAAAGTGTGAACGTGTCTGGTCTCGAGCCATATGCAAAATAGTAGAACTTGTGCACGCTCAGTCTTGAGAAATATTTTGGCTACGGACATCTACAGCGGAAACTCAGTGGAATCCATAGAAGACTCATGACAATGTTCTTCAAACTTAAATTGTGGACGCTCGAATTTGAAGAGGACGTCCTCAGCGGATGCCCAGAGAAATCTACAGAAGCTCAATCTCATGGTAATTTTTTTCGAAATTAATTTGCAGACGTCCAATCCTAGAGACAAATGCGGACATCTGTTGTGGACACCCAAAGGATCTTGTAGAAATCCTACTTAGAGACAAGAATTCAAATTGAAGCTTCACGTGAACGTCTGGAGCGAAAGTACCATAAAGTAACCTCGAAGCACATCACCTTATTGATGTCTTTAACGGCTATATTGCAAACGCTCAGATGAGTAGCAGAGGCGACTGCGGCTCGAGAATTTTGAAGGCCATTATCATAGTAACTCACTCTTTGTGCAACTAATCAAATGCTCTCTGTACCTAAATGTTGCTCGTTGACTTGCTAATATTCAAGCATTCAATCTTAACCCAAATCAACCTTTCTTCTTTCTAAACTTGAGATTCTTCATCTCATCTTGTAATTAACTTTCCTACCACTTTTATACTTTGTGGAAACTAAGAAGGTGATGTCCTTCAAGAATTTGTTTAGATTCAATTGACACCAGTAAGATTAATCAATAAAAATGGTGACGACCGTAAAGAGTCGTTGTAATGCTCGATTAATGCTCAGAAGTTTAATTAGTCATGACTGGAAAGATTATAGTAGAAAGTGTAACGCCCGGTTCTTTTTCGGGTTTTAGATTTTTAGCTATGCAATGGCATTTTCGTAAATATGTCAAATTAAGTCCGTTTTACAAATGGAAAGTTTTATTAGAACCCTATAAATAAATTGGAGTATCTTGAGAAATGAGAGAATTTTTGAAGATGTAACGCCGATTTTACGAGATTTTGGTATTTCTCGTAATATAGGGGTATTTTAGTAAATATAGCAAACTAAGCCCGTTTTATGAATGGAGAGCTTTATTATGATTCTTATGATTTATAGAGATTTTAGGAAAAATAAGGGAATTTTTGAAATTCAAATCGATGGTATAACGTCAAAGTTCCGTTTATAATCCTATAGCGTTTTAATACGTAAAAATAGTAAATTTAGTCAGTTTTGTGAACGGAGAGTTTTGTTAGAACCCTAGGGATAAGTTGGAATATTTGGAGGAATAAGAGAGTTTCGAAGAAACCAAATCGTTAAACGAAATAATAAAATAAGCGAGGAATTAAGGGAAGGGCATTTAAGTAAATTGCAAGGTTAAAATTTAAATAAAAACTAAAACTCCCTTCCCCCTTCCATTCAGTTTTCCAGAACGTGATTCCCCTCTCCCCTTGGCGATTTTCTCTCCTTCCTTCGCCGTTTCTCCTTCGGCCAAGTGATGTTTTTCCTTCGGCGTTTATTTCTTCTTCGTTCTTCTACAAATCAACCATCTAGGTAAGTTCTATGCATTAGGCAAGTATTGTCTCGTTTTTAGGATGTTATTCGGTTTAGGGTTTTGAGAGAAATTTTCGGATTTCGTTAGAAATCGATAGGATTGTTAGATCATTTCCTATTGATGATACTTTTGTTGTTATTTAGGTAGATTGAATGGATTAATGGTGTTTGGGTGATTGTTAAGTTAATGTTGTGGTTGATGGAGAATGGAGAAATCCATTAATGGAGTTTAAGGTTTGTGAGCGTAAGATGCTCGATGAAATGCCCGAGAGAGGTTTATTAGAATTTTAGAAAATTTTTCTTTAGTTAGGAGTTTCGTTAGACTTCAGAATTCGATCTCCTAGGACCGATTTTAATAATGATTATTGTGGATTGGCCTAAGTGAACAAAGCTCGTGGACGGAGCTCGTCTTTCTACGGACGACAGGTAAGTTCTCGTGACTTACTGTGGCCGATTGGCCTACACCATAAGTCGAGTTTTGACGTTGAGGATTATTTGGTAATATTTATGTTTATATGCTTTGGTTGGGTAGTTTAAGGTTAGTTGTTTTGTAGATTACGTTTGTATTGTTTTGATGGTACGCACATTGTATGTTTATGTTACGCTTTTATTGTCATGCATCATTGTTTTACAAATGTCATGAAAAATGGATTTATGCATGGATTTCACGAAAGAAAATGAAATGTGATGACTTAAATAGACGAATGAAAATGAGACGACTAAGACGACTGAAATAAGACGACTAAGACGACTGAAATGAGACGACTGAAATATGACGACTAATACGAATTGATAAATGAAATGAATGCACGAAAGTTATGAAAATTGCATATACATGTTCATGCATTGTCACTTACGTAGAACTTACTGAGATTTATCTCATAGGCGTCTTTATGATGTAGGTGAACTCGAAACAGGTGAGGATGACATTCCTCCGCTCCATGAACACGCAGGTTGAAGAAGGGTGCCTGTGGGAGTGCGCTGTGCAGTCGAGACGATTTTGACCCGTGGGGATGTATGTAAGTATTTTTAGGGATATGTTAATTAGAAATGATCGATGATTGTATAAGGAGAATTAGATGGGTTGAAGGGTGACTCGTTAGGAGATGTATATGTTTTAATGTTTTGGAAACTCATTTTGTAAACTGCTTTTGAAAAGTATTTTATTGAAGATATACTGGACTGCTTGGTGATTTTAAACTCGTAGGGATTATTTGGTTTTCAAACGGATCCATGCAGTTCGTCTTTATGAAGTTCCACTATGTTTTTATTATGTTTTGAGTAGGTTTGGTGGCTGAGGAATTAAAGAATGAATGAGGTTAAGAGTGATTTATGATGAAGTGTTTAAGTGTGTTTAGGTGTAGTTGAAGTGAAAAAAGGAAATGAGAGAAGAATTGTGATATGTGTGTGAAGGATGAAGGATGCAGGGAGAGAAGAAGGCAGGCCCTCTGGACTTAAAAATCCAGAGGGTTCGCCGATCGATCGCCAGGGAGGGCGATCGATCGGCACCCCTGCTGGCCAATGCGTTCTGGAAACAGAACGCTGGCCGATCGATCGGCTAAAAATAGCCGATCGATCGGCCATTGATGGGGCGATCGATCGCCTATGTTAATCGCTGATTGGGCAAATTTGCCCCTTTCCAATTGTTTTCTGAAGCTTTATTTTATTATGTGTAAATATTATTTTCTTTAAATGATTTTCACGCAATTTCAACGACTTAGACTTCGATTTAAATTTATTAAACTCAAAATTTAATGAGTGTAACGAAAAGAAAAATTTATACGAGAAATTCGAGGAATACGAATTAGTGTCGTTACAGTTAAAGTATGTGTACGATGGCTGCACGAACTGGAACCCGGATGGCAGTACGTCCGCGCGGGTGAACCAGAAGGTGACAGGTCGTAAAAAGGGGTCGTCACAATCTCACATCGCTTAGGGAAGTATGTGGAAATGAAACATATGTAAAGAGACCCTCCCAAGATAGTAAGACACGTTTTGGAGTACAATTGACAACAGATCTGTAACACCCGATTTTACGGGTCTTTGAATTGTGCGCGCAATGACAATTTCGTAAATAATTGAAATATACCCGTTTTACAAACCGAGTGTTTTAATGGAGTCCTTATAATTAATATGAATTTGGGGAGAATTATGGAAATTTATGGAAATCAAACCGAAATATAATGCTTAAGTTTCCGGTTTTGACCCTATGGAGATTTAATTCGTAAAAATAGTAAAATAAATCTGTTTGTCGAACGGAAGGTTTTATTAGAGCCCTAGGAATAAGTTGGAATAATTGGTGAAATAAGGAAATTTTGAAGAAACCGAATCGGTAGTCGAACAAAAGAATTAACGGAGAGTTAAACCGAATGGCAAATATGTAAATTGCCAAGTCAAGTTTAATTAAAACTTAAATACCCCCTTTACCCTCAATACTTAAACATTTTTCTCTCCCTCTCCTTCCTCTCCAACGACGACGCTCCTTCTCCACGACGTCCTCTTTCAACGTCAGTTCTCCCCCGCTCAGATCAACAAGTTTCTTCACGTTTTCTCTTGCCCTCGTGAATCTAGGTGAGTTTCTAGCGTTTTCTAGCCGTTATTCTCGATTTCTAAGTTGATAAACCATTAGGGTTTTATCGAGTTTTCGTGAAAATAGTCGGGTTTTGTTAATAATGGTTAGTTATAATTGTAATTACGGTTATTGAGTGTTATTGATCGAAATAATGGACGTGTTTAGCGTTTTGTTTGAAAAATCAGAAATGGAGCTTAGGGGAAATCTCCATTAATGGAGTTTAAGGATTTGTGAGCATAAATTGCTCAATGAAATGCCCGAGAGAGGTTTATTAGAATTTTAAGAAATTTTCTTTAGTTAGGAGTTTCGTAAATTTCCGAAACTTTATGTTTAAGCTCGGTTTTAACAAAGGACGCTATGAATTGATTTAGGTGATCAAGCTCGAGACGAGGAACTCGGTGTGCACGGGACGCGAGGTAAGTTCTCGTGAACTACTGTGGCCGATTGGCCTACACCATAAGTTGGAAATCGTGTTGAGGATTGTTTGGTGCATTGTTTGTTTATTTGTTTTGGTTGGGTAGTTAGGATTTAGTTATTTTATAGGTTAAGTATTGTGATACATTGATAGTATTTGTGAGGTTTTGATGTTATTCTCGTTATATATGTTTATATTGTGTATTGAATTGTTCACGTATCATGGTTTTCAAAACGTCATGAAAACGAATTTACGCATTGATTTCATGAAAAGAAAATGCATGTAATGGCAAGTAAAGTATCATGTAAACAACCATGGCAAGGGGTTATCGGGGATGAGGTTCAAACCTGGCATTCTGTGGTGAGCGGGTTTTCCTCCCTTCAGTTGGTGTGGGCTGTCTAACCGCTTGACGTGCCCTATCCATCTGTCGAGCGTTTCCGATAACCATAAACTGACACGTACTGATAAATGAATTGACATGGACGGCTTTCATTGCATACATGATCATGCATATACATTTACGTGGAACTTGCTGAGATTTTTATCTCATAGGTGTCTTTATGGTGTTGGTGACTACGAGCAAGGTGAGGACGATGTCCTCCACCCGATGAGCCTACAGCTTGAAGGAGGATGTTTGCGGGAGCGGCCGGCGTAGTCGATGCGAGCACGATCCGTGGGGAGCATAGGTTATGTATTTTGGGATTTTTGGATGAAATGGGTTGATGGGTGATGACATTTTGATGAAATGTATAGAAATTCATATTAGAATGTTTGGTATCTGGATAGGTTGAGAATTGATGTTTTAATGATTTTTGGTAACTTCCGCTATGTATGGATAGTTTTGATAAAAATAGATAGAATATTGATGTCGATGTGTATTTTGGTGAATATAGATGATTGTGGAACGTTTCGAGAAAATAGAATGGGTTATGGAGGAGTTGTGGTGATCGGAAAATAGGTTTGTGGTTTTAAGTTGAAATCGGAGTTTTGTGTCGGGATTTGATGATTTAGGTTGGATGTTCGGATTTTGGAGGTGTAATTTAGTTGGATTGTTGATGGATGTTTGGATGATGGAATTTGAAGTGTGTTTTAGATGAAAAATTAGAGAAAAATGGCAAAGTGGTAGAAAATGAGGGTTAAAGGGCGCTGGCCGCGCGCCCAGAATGTGCTATCCCGATCGATCGCGCCCAAGTGCCGATCGATCGGGGTCTATGGATGTTTTAAATCGAAAACCAGAGAGGGTCCGATCGATCGGCCTTATGTCCCGATCGATCGGCGCTGAAGATTGTTTTTAAGTCGAAAAACAGAGAGGGCCCGATCGATCGGCCTTATGTCTCAATCGATCGGTCTTATGTCCTGATCAATCAGCGTTTATGGTTATTTTAGCCGGAGAAAACAGAGAAGGCCCAATCGATCGGCCTTTGGTCCCGATCGATCGGCGTCACTTTTGAACCCCAATGTGATTTTTTTAAAAAATTGACTTTTTAAGACACGTTTTATCCCGACCTTTTACGATACCTTTTTAACATATTTTTACGAGTGATCCCCAAGTATTTAAAGAATTTTAAGGACCCAAAAACCAAGTCAACATTTTCCCGAAAAATGGTATTAACCCCGTTTTAGTGATTTAGATGTTGACGAACTTAAGGTTAAGTTAGAGCCCAAATGTCTAAATATGGATTGAACGCCCGAGTCCGTTCTCTAATGATTAAACGAATGAAAATGGAAGGAAACGAAAAATGAAATGATAAATGAAAAGAAAAATTTAAGTGAGAACGGGCGAGGGTAATTCACATGTACGTATCCATGCACGCACGACACAGGTTGTGGCGGCACCGACGTGGGGTCGGGGTCGTCACAACAGACTGCTCGACTACGCAAGCCACTTCATGGACATGCTTCTTCAAACTGTGAGTACGTTACATGCTTTATTTGTTTTCTTGTTTCTTAGAATTATTGCTTTAACTTGTATAGGATTATAAAAATGGTGCGTCGAGGCAATGAGCGAGACGATAAAGATGACACCATAGATCAACTCAAGGAATTTCTTGCCCAACAGTCCCAACACTTAGAACGACAGGCTCAACCTATAGAAAGGCAGTCCCAACAACTCGATACGCTGATTAACCGAAAGGGCAATAGAGCTCAGGAGGTGGCAACTCCTAGTAATAGAGGAATGGAGAGGTGGATTCGAACTATGGAGGATATGCTGGCATATGCGAGCATAGGGGATTGGGAGAAAGTCGCGTTCGTTGCCTATCACTTGGCACTGGATGCTCGTTTCTGGTGGGATACGATCAAGGAGACCACAGATGTGACGACCCGAATCCGGATCCCGATCAGCAGGACCCGAGAGCCAAGCCATCACTCCGGGACAGTTAACAGAAAACAGGGACTACATTTTTTTTAAACAGGGAACAGAACCTTAGGAAACAAATAGAAAACAGACTGAACTTTTAAAAGTAAAACCTTAAAGCTTAACAGAGAAGGAAAACATTTTCGGGATTTGGAATCAAAACAGAGAAAAAAAAACAGTTAAAAACTAGACTACTTAATGAATGGCAGAAGGAGAGCAGGAAGAGCAGAAAGATTGGAAGCAAGGAGAAATGAAACAGTGCAATCGGTGGATGTAAACTACAACAAGGTGAACAAAGAAATCGGTGGATGCGAACAGTGCAATCGGTGGATATAATAAGACAAAGGATGAACAGTGTTCAGCGGAAGAGGCTGAGTAAAACTGGGCGGAAGAAGTGGTGACGTCAGCCGGAAGATGAATGATGTTAATCGGAAGATACAGACAGCAGATGAAACCGGATGAGGTGATGACGTCAGCCGGAAGATGGATGACGTCAACCGGAAGATACAGACAGTAAATGAATTCGGATGAGGTGATGACATCAGCCGGAAGATGCATGACGTCAACCGGAAGATACAGACAGTAGATGAAATCGGATGAGCTGATGACGTCAGCCGAAAGATGGATGACGTCAACCGGAAGATACAGACAGTAGATGAATTCGGATGAGGTGATGACGTCAGCCGGAAGATGCATGACGTCAACCGGAAGATACAGACAGTAAACGTAATCGGCAGAGGAAAGCCTATGGCAGAACCACTGTTTGGCGGAAGATGCGAATAAGACAAAATGTGAACAGTGACTATCGGTGGGTGTAGGCTTAAAACAGCAGTGAACGTGATCGGAAGATGCAGTTTTTAAGGCAGGACTTGACAACTTTAACAGGAAGACATACGAACAGAGGGCATAAAACAGAAGGCAATAAAAGTTTCAGATCTCCAAAACCTGAATCAAAACAAGGTTGTGAATCATGTTTTACAAATGATAGATTCAAGAAGACACACTGCATGGATAGCTCAAAAACCAGAGACCATCCATGCATAGACTAACAGAAAATATTCCAAGCCATTTCAGAATACTTCAGAACATAATTCAACTGTCAAATACAGTACAAACAGAAGGCATGGAAGTTGTAGACTTCAATACCCGATTCTAAACAAGGTTGTAGAATATACTTTAAAATTGACAGATTCAAGAAACAGATTTCATGGATAGTTCCAAAACCAGAAATCATCCATGCACAGATTAACAGAAAATATCCCAAACAATTCCAGAATACTTTAGAATATAAACTTAACTGTCAAATACAGCGGTTTTAAACATTGACACAGAACCTATACATTGTTTCAAAATCTCAGAGACAGTACAGAACTTAACATATAATTACAGAATTTCCCAAAACATAAGTTTTTAAAACAAACACAAAATGACAGCTGAAGTTTAAAAAAAACAAAACAGCAGAATCTCAGTAAAGTTTCACAGACTTGTACATCACTTTAAAAACTTAAACCTCGGGACTGTCTGACTACAGCAGCCACCCCCGAGAGCTCGAGCCACCAGCCACCTATTCATCAGACTGAGGCACAAAGTCCTCATTTCCGGGTTCAGTACCTACATCAAAGAGTTCATCTATGAGCCTAAAGCTCAGTAAGAACATATAACATGCTGTGATGCATATGCTACGCATGTGGTTTTTCAGAAATTCAGTGACAGTACAGTACATTACGTTTCAGTGGCAGTGGGGTATAAGTGGGGCTTATAGGGGAACTGGTGAACAGTAGGTGCACTATCAGGCACAACAGTTATACGGTACGGTACAGAAACAGATCTGGGGGCCAGTCCCCGTCCCACACTTAACTGATACATTTCAGTCAGATTTTATCTTGTTTAGTTTCAAACATTGTACAGAAATCGGTTTTGCATGAACTTTCGGTGAAAACGTGTATGCATGAACATTTTCAGTGCCTGAACTTACAATTGCAGATAACAAAAATAACAGAATATACTGTGAAACAGAACACAGAACACAGACAACTCAGAACATGAACTATAACGTTTCTACCCAAAACAATCCGACAGAAATGAAACACCTAGTACCTCCGTGATGTAGGGCCTTAAGGGCCAACCTACAGTTATGAACTTACCTGTTTGCTGCAATGCAATATGCTCGAATGCCCCTGGAACGATCGGACCTGTTTGCTACAATGTAGTGAAATTAAACAAACTGCAAATGCTAACTAAAAACTTATAGGATATGCTCCTAACTCCATTCAGGCCTTTGGAAAACAAACCAACATGTTTTCATAAAATTACAGTGAGTTTTCGCCAAATTTTCACACCCAAAACTTCAGCAAGAACTCACATTTTAACTTGCCTAGACATATTAGTATGAGTGGGTATTTACCTTAAACAGAAAACCGAGAAAACCTAGGAGATCGAAGGTGCTTCGATGGTTGCTTGTCGACTGGGAGAGAATGCCGAGAAGAGAATGGAGAGAGAGCAGAGAAGAGAAGTGAAGAGGGTTTCACGTAGGAAGTGGAGTATGTCTTGTTCAGCAAGTTGCCAAGTGTCAATTATCCACTGGCTATTTCTCACCAACCTTAATTTCTCTCCAATTTGTCCTTCCATTGGTTTTTAACTAAAACATTATTTAGTTAGTCGATTCCGATTCGGTCTCACGAATCCCCTTCATTCTATTAATCACATCGACAATTTTTATTAAAAACAGTCATTGCATTAATATCGGAGTAATCCCGTTTAATTATTCGGGGAAAATAATTAAACGAAAAAAAAATGTCGGGTGTTACATTCCACCCACCTTAACAATATTTTGTCCCCCAAAATTTGTCTAAGCGAATAACTCTGGATATTGGGCTCTAACATCCTATTGTCTTTCCAACGTGGCTTCCTCCACATTATGATTGCGCCACAAAACTTTCACCAATGGGACTACCTTGTTGCGCAACACCTTGAGTGACATATCCAATATCTGTATAGGCCTTTCTTCGTACGTCAGCATTGGCATGATATCAAAGTCCACCTGCTTCACGATCTGAGTTGGATCTCATACACACTTCCTCAGCATTGAAACATGAAAGACACTGTGGACTCCATCCATAGAAGCTGGCAACTGTAGCCTGTAAGTCATGCTTCCCACACGCTTCAAGATGGGAAAAGGGTCAATGAACCTCGGACTGAGCTTCCCTTTCTTTCCAAATCTCATCACGCCTTTAAAAGGTGACACTTTCAGGAATACTTCATCGCCCTCAGCGAACTCTAAGTCTCTCCTCCTATGGTCCGCATAACTTTTCTATCGACTTTGAGCAATCTTTATTCGTTGCTTGATAGCAGCTATCACCTCGGACATCTGTCGTAATATCTCAGGGCCGATAAGCTTGGTTTCTCCGACCTCATCCCAACACAATGGGGATCTACACTTTCTGTCGTAAAGAGCTTCATAAGGAGTCATGCCAATTGTAGCCTGATAGCTATTGTTGTAGGCAAACTCCACGAGTGGTAAATATCTACTCCAAGGAGCATGAAATTCCAGCACGCACGACCTTAGCATATCCTCCAGTATTTGGATTGTTCTCTCAGATTGTCCGTCAGTCTGTGGATGAAATGCCGTGCTGAAATCCAACTTCGTACCCAAAGAGTTCTGCAAACTTTTCCAAAACCTGGAAGTGAATCTGGGATCACGATCTGAGACGATCGACACAGGAATTCCATGCAGCTTAACTATCTCACTGATGTACAGCTCTGCGTACAGATCCATGGAGTACGTCGTCTTCACAGGTAGAAAATGGGCCGACTTCGTCAACCTGTCCACTATGACCCAAATGCTATTATGGCTCTTAGCTGTCCTTGGAAGGCCAACAACAAAGTCCATTGTGATGTTCTCCCACTTCCATTCGGGAATCGGAAGAGGTTGAAGCGTTCCACTTGGTCGTTGATGTTCAGCTTTGACCTGTTGACATATCATACAAGACTCCACATACTTGGCCACTTCATTCTTCATATTCGGCCACCAGAAGTGAAGTTTTAAGTCCTGATACATCTTCGTGCTTCCGGGATGCACAGAGAAAGTAGATGAGTGGGCTTCCGACAAGATGTTCTTTCGTAATTCTTCATCCTTCGGAACATACCATCTATCCCTGAACTTCAGAATACCATCTCCCGAATAACTGAAATGGGAAGAAGCCATTGGTACCTTGCTCACCATATCAGCCATCTCCTTTGAATTGGTCTTCTGGGCCTCCTTAATTCGGTCTAGGACGGAGGGCCGTAATGTTAAGTCTGCTAGTATGGCCGATAGCCCAGAAACTATCTCCATATCGAACTTCTGTATCTCCGTCCTCAAAGGCATTGATACGACCGAAATTACTGGTTGCATAGTAGCTGGCATCCTGCTTAGCGCATCAGCTACCACATTAGCTTTACCAGGATGGTATTTGATCTCAACCACGTAGTCTTTTACAAATTCTAACCACCGCCTCTGTCTCATATTCAACTCTTTCTGAGTAAAGAGGTACTTCAAACTCTTGTGGTCAGAAAACATCTCACATGATTGTTCATATAGGTGATGTCTCCATACTTTCAGTGCAAATACGACTGCCGCTAGCTCAAGGTCGTGAGTAGGGTAGTTTTGTTCATGGTTCTTCAGTTGCCTAGATGCGTATGCTACCACTTTCTCTTCTTGCATTAACACACATCCCAAGCCAATCTTGGACGCATCACAATATACGCTGAATTTGCCGTCTTCAACTGGCAATACTAGCATAGGAGCAGTAGTCAATTTCTGCTTAAGTGTCTGAAAACTCACCTCACAAGCTTCAGACCGCTTGAACTTGATGTCCTTCCTCGTTAAGCTGGTCATAGGCTTCGCTATCACAGAGAATTCCTTGATGAACTTCCTGTAATAACCAACTAGCCCGATAAAACTCCGTACCTCACTGGCACTTCTCGGTCTTGGCCATTCCTTCACTGCTAGAATCTTGGCTGGATCCACGGACACTCCCTCTACAGACACCACGTGGCCTAGGAAATTAATCCTATTCAACCAGAATTCACACTTTGATAGCTTGGCGTATAATTGATGTTGTTTTAGAGTTGACAACACAATAGCCAAGTGCTCTTTATGCTCTCCCTCGTTCCGAGAATAAATCAGGATGTCGTCGATGAAGACGATTACAAATTTGTCCAAGAACTCCTGGAATATCCTATTCATCAAGTCCATAAATGCCGTGGGGGCATTAGTCAACCCGAACGACATCACCAAAAACTTGTAATGCCCGTACCGGGTCCTAAAGGCGGTCTTTGGAATATCATCAGCCCTGACCTTCAACTGGTAATAACCGGAGCGCAAATCGATCTTAGAGAATACCCGAGCCCCTTGCAGTTGGTCAAATAAATCATCGATTCTCGGCAACGGGTACTTATTCTTGATCGTCAACTTGTTCAGCTCACGGTAGTCAATACACATCCGTAGGGACCCATCCTTCTTCTTGACAAACAAGACGGGAGCACCCCACGGAGAGAAACTAGGGCGCACAAAACCCTTGTCCACCAATTCCTTCAACTGAGCTTTCAACTCCCTCAGCTCTATTGGCGCCATGCGTTACGGATTCTTCGATATTGGTTCAGCACCAGGATATACGTCAATCTCAAACTCGATTTCACGATCAGGTGGCAATCCCGGTAAGTCATCCAAGAAAACCTCTGAGAAGTCTCGAACTACCGGAATATTTCGAAGTTCCACCTCATTTTGCCTTTGAACATCCACTACGTGGGCAAGAAATCCGATGCATCCTGACCTTATCAGTTGTTGAGCTTTCAAGGAAGATATGGCAGGCATACGGTGTTCCTTTGGTACTGCCTGATTGGAGAGTTCTACCTCGTTCGGGCGTTTAAACGACACAAGCCCAGACCTACAGTTGATGGTGGCGTGATGTCTAAACGGCCAATCCATCCCCAGAATCACATTGTATCCTTTCATACCGATAACGATAAGACTGACATACAACTTCTGGTCTCTTACTGACACTATATCACCCCGTACAACCTGCTCGGAGTGCATAAACTCTCCGGACGGTAGCATAATGTTGTAGGGTTGATCTGACGGCGTACAATAAAACTTCTGTTTAACTACGAAATCTATTGCCACAAACGAATGTGTGGCCCCTGTGTCCCACAAGGTATACGCAGGTGCATCACATATCAAAATTTTACCTGTAATTGTTGTATGCTGATCAGCATCATCAATGTCCTCCATCATTGCAAAAACCCTTGGTACTGCAAGGTTTGATCTCGTGTCTGGCATCGTGCAATCCCGAACATGATGGCCTCCCTTGCCACATCGGAAACATTGGCTAGTAATAAATCTGCATTCTCCCCTATGAATTCTCTGGCATATTGGGCATACTGGAAGTTGAGAAGCCCCCATTGGTCTCTTTCCCTTGTCCTGATTATTGGTGGTCTCATTAGGCCTCTTAATGCCCCTGTTTTGTTGCGGTTGAGATTGCAAATTCTGACTTCTTTGCTGTTGTTGAGGAACATTCTGAATAATCCCTCTTGACTGATCTCTTTGTCTCTGGGACTTCGCTTCTAAGGCTTCCAACTGATAGGCCTTGGCCACCACTCTTGTGTACGGTGCCTCATCAAATCCCTCGTAAGAAATCCCTCGTAAGAGGTCCAGTTTTAACCCTTGAATAAACTGGTGCACCTTATTCTCATCGGTGGCCACCAAATGTGTTGCATATCGGGATAATGAATCAAATTTCTGAACATATTCGGCCACTGACCCATATTGTCACAGCCGAGAGAATTCAAGTAACTTTTCCTTCCTCACTCCTCGGTCAAAGTACTTCTCGTAGAAGACTTTCGTGAATCCTTCCCAGCTTAATGCCACTGTAGTCGACTGCACTGTGTCCCACCAAAATCCAGCACTTTCGATGAGATAGAACGTGGCACAATTAACTTTCTTGTTGTCTTCCACTTCTGCATAACTTAACATCTTCTCCATTGTTCGAATCCAGGTTTCAGCACGGGTCTGGTCTCTAGACAGTCCATCAAATGAAGGCGGCTGGAGTCACCGGAATCTATCTCCACTGTTGTCACGTGAAGCATTTCCATGGTTATTATTGTTATTGTTCCCGCTGTCTTCTCTAGCCATCTTACGTTCCACCATGCGGGACTGTAATGAATGAATGGCAGAAGGAGAGCAGGAAGAGTAGGAAGATTGGAAGCAAGAAGAAATAAAACAGTGCAATCGGTGGATGTAAACTACAACAAGGTGAACAAAGAAATCGGTGGATGCGAACAGTGCAATCGGTGGATATAATAAGACAAAGGATGAACAGTGTTCAGCAGAAGAGACTGAGTAAAACTGGGCGGAAGAGGTGGTGACGTTAGCCGGAAGATGAATGACGTCAATCGGAAGATACAGACAGCAGATGAAACCGGATGAGGTGATGACGTCAGCCGGAAGATTGATGATGTCAACCGGAAGATACAGACAGTAGATGAATTCGGATGAGGTGATGACGTCAGCCGGAAGATGCATGACGTCAACCGGAAGATACAGACAGTAGATGAATTCGGATGAGGTGATGACGTCAGCCGGAAGATGCATGACGTCAACCGGAAGATACAGACAGTAGATGAAACCGGATGAGCTGATGACGTCAGCCAGAAGATGCATGACGTCAACCGGAAGATACAGACAGCAAATGAAACCGGATGAGGTGATGACGTCAGCCGGAAGATGGATGACGTCAACCGGAAGATACAGATAGTAGATGAATTCGGATGAGGTGATGACGTCAGCCGGAAGATGCATGACGTCAACCGGAAGATACAGACAGTAGATGAATTCGGATGAGGTGATGACGTCAGCCGGAAGATGCATGACGTCAACCGGAAGATACAGACAGATGAGGTGATGACGTCAGCCGGAAGATGGATGACGTCAACCGGAAGATACAGATAGTAGATGAATTCGGATGAGGTGATGACGTCAGCCGGAAGATGCATGACATCAACCGAAAGATACAAACAGTAAACGTAATCGGCAGAGGAAAGCCTATGGCAGAACCACTGTTTGGCGGAAGATGCGAATAAGACAAAATGTGAACAGTGACTATCGGTGGGTGTAGGCTTAAAACAGCAGTGAACGTGATCGAAAGATGCAGTTTTTAAGGCAGGACTTGACAACTTTAATAGGAAGACATACGAACAGAGGGCATAAAACAGAAGGCAATAAAAGTTTCAGATCTCCAAAACCCGAATCAAAACAAGGTTGTGAATCATGTTTTACAAATGACAGATTCAAGAAGACACACTGCATGGATAGCTTAAAAACCATAGACCATCCATGCATAGACTAACAGAAAATATTCCAAGCTATTTCAGAATACTTCATAACATAATTCAACTGTCAAATACAGTACAAACAGAAGGCATAGAAGTTGTAGACTTCAATACCCGATTCTAAACAAGGTTGTAGAATATACTTTAAAATTGACAGATTCAAGTAACAGATTTCATGGATAGTTCCAAAACCAGAAATCATCCATGCACAGATTAACAGAAAATATTCCAAGCAATTCCAGAATACTTTAGAATATAAACTTAACTGTCAAATACAGCGGTTTTAAACATTGACACAGAACCTATACATTGTTTCAAAATCTCAGAGACAGTACAGAACTTAACATATAATTACAGAATTTCCCAAAACATAAGTTTTTAAAACAAACACAAAACTACAGCTGAAGTTTAAAAAAAAACAAAATAGCAGAATCTTAGTAAAGTTTCACAGACTTGTACATCACTTTAAAAACTTAAACCTCGGGACTGTCTGACTGCAGCAGCCACCCCTGAGAGCTCGAGCCACAAGCCACCTATTCATCAGACTGAGGCACAAAGTCCTCATTTTCGGGTTCAGTACCTACATCAGAGAGTTCATCTATGAGCCTAAAGATCAGTAAGAACATATAACATGTTGTGATGCATATGCTATGCATGCGGTTTTTCAGAAATTCAGTGACAGTACAGTACATTACGTTTCTGTGGCAGTGGGGTATAAGTGGGGCTTAAGGGGAACTGGCGAACAGTAGGTGCACTATCAGGCACAACAGTTATACGGTACGCTACAGAAACAGATCTGGGGGCCAGTCCCCGTCCCACACTTAACCGATACATTTCAGTCAGATTTTATCTTGTTTAGTTTCAAACAGTGTACAGAAATCGATTTTGCATGAACTTTCGGTGAAAACGTGTATGCATGAACATTTTCAGTGCCTGAACTTACAATAGCAGCAATAGAAATAACAGAATATACTGTGAAGTAGAACACAGAACACAGAACACTTAGAACATGAACTATAACGTTTCTACCCAAAACAACCCGACAGAAATGAAACACCTAGTACCTCCGTGATGTAGGGCCTTAAGGGCCAACCTACGGTTATGAACTTACATGTTTGCTTCAATGCAATATGCTCGAATGTTCCTGGAACGATTGGACCTGTTTGCTGCAATGTAGTGAAATTAAACAAACTGCAAATGCTAACTAAAAACTTGTAGGATATGCTCCTAACTCCATTCAGGCCTTTAGAAAACAAACCAACATGTTTTCATAAAATTACAGTGAGTTTTCGCCAAAGTTTCACACCCAAAACTTCAGCAAGAACTCACCTTTTAACTTGCCTAGACACATTAGTATGAGCGGGTATTTACCTTAAGCAGAAAACTGAGAAAACCTAGGAGATCGAAGGTGCTTCGATGGTTGCTTGTCGACTGGGAGAGAATGCCGAGAAGAGAATGGAGAGAGAGCAGAAAAGAGAAGTGAAGAGGGTTTCACGTAGGAAGTGGAGTATGTCTTGTTCAGCAAGTTGCCAAGTGTCAGTTATCCACTGGCTATTTCCCACCAACCTTAATTTCTCTCCAATTTACCCTACCATTGGTTTTTAACTAAAACATTATTTAGTTAGTCGATTCCGATTCGTTCTCACGAATCCCCTTCATTCTATTAATCACATCGATAATTTTTATTAAAAACAGTCATTGCATTAATATCGGAGTAATCCCGTTTAATTATTCGGGGAAAATAATTACACGAAAAAAAATGTCGGGTGTTACAACAGATGTAACCGCGATGAGCTGGGAGCGGTTTAAAACCATATTCTATGACAAATATTTTAGCCACACAGTACGGGAGGCAAAGATGATAGAGTGTATGCAATTGAGACAGGTTGGTTCAGTTGCTGAATACGTCAGAAGGTTTGAGGCCCTATCCCGGTTCGCACCACGCCAGGTCAGTGTTGATGAAGACAAGGTGCGTAGGTTTATGCAAGGGCTTAGTCAAGGGATAAGAAAAAGTGTCGTTATATCAAGGGTGCGGAATGTACCCTATACGGAGATTGTAGCGAGAGCGCTGGACATCGAGGCCGCTGAACAAACTTTTGACAAACCAAGGGAGCCAACTAGAGGGTTCTTTCGGGAGATACAGCCACGGCCTCAGAACAAGGGCTGGCAACCGAATGGACAGCCACAACAACAACAGAGGAGTGCGAAGAGGCCTTATGATGGTAAATGTGACCAAGGCAAGGGGAAGCAAGTTCAGGGGGCTACTCAAAAGCCAATTTGTCCTAAATGCCAAAAAGAACACTATGACTCTTGTCGATTGAGCACAAACAGTTGTTTTAGATGTGGAAAAGTAGGCCATTTCACTCAGAACTGTCTAAGGGCGGCTACTGATCAAAAAATAATAGCCTCGAGGATATTTGCGTTTATTGAGCCCGGAGATGTTGACGACGAGGCCCAGCCCTCAGTTATAGCAGATACTATTTTGGTCACAAGAGTAGCTGTATTTTCATTAATAGATACGGGTGCTACGCACTCGTTTATTTCCACTGCATGCGTAGTTAGACTGAGGATAGAGCCTGAGTTAGCAAAGTGCGAGTATTGAGTCATGCTGCCTTCAGGGGAGTTTATGCAGTCAAATAGCATCTTCCAGGGCAACGTTATCTCTGTAGGGAGCAATACCCATTATACTCGGTTGATAGTTATGGGCATAGAGCGGTATGATCTTATCTTGAGAATTGATTGGCTATCTCGTCATTTCGCTACCATTGACTGCCGATCAAGGGTGGTGACTTTTCGGCCCCCGAGTAAAGAGAAGTTTGTCTATCAGGCAATGAAAAGATTGAGAAACCTACCAACCTCCTATTCCATGAAGGTTAGTAAACAATTTAAAAGTGAATGCTCGGTTTTTATGGTCACTGTGGTCGACACTCAGTTACTTGGTAGGTAGCACCAGGTGACATCCCGATGTTAGAGAGTTTTCAGAGATTTTTCTCAATGATCTTCCCAGATTGCCACCGGAACGGGAGATAGAGTTTGTAATTAATGTCTAACCTAGTTCTGAACCAGTATTTAAGAACCCGTACAGATTGGCACCCGCCGAGTTAAAGGAGTTGAAATCTCAGCTAGAAGAGTTGTTGGATAAGGGCTTTATTCGGCCTAGCTTTTCTCCATGGGGTGCGCCAGTTTTGTTCGTTAAGAAGAAAGACGGAACTCTCCGGATGTACATCGACTATCGAGAGTTGAATAAGTTGACAGTGAAAAACAAGTACCCGTTACCCCGAATAGATGATTTGTTCGACCAACTACAAGGTGCCCAAGTATTTTTCAGAATTGATCTATGCTCGGGTTACTATCAGTTGAAAGTACGACGGGAAGATATTCCAAAGATAGCCTTTTGAACGAGGTACGGACATTATGAGTTCCTTGTTATGTCTTTTGGACTTACGAATGCCCCCGCGGCATTTATGGATTTAATGAACCATGTCTTCAGAGAATATTTGGACAAGTTTGTTGTTGTATTCATTGACGACATCTTGATCTATTCTAAAACGAAGGAGGAGCACGAAGAACACTTACAGATCGTCTTGAGGAATTTGGAGAAACACCAGCTTTACCTGAAGTTCTCCAAATGCGAGTTTTGGCTGAATCAGATAAACTTCCTCGGCCACATCATATCTCAAGAAGGGATTTCTGTGGACCCAAGCAAGACTCGAGTTGTAAAAGATTGGCCGCAGTCTAAGAATGTACGAGAGATACGCAGATTTCTCGGATTGGCTGGGTATTACCGAAAGTTTATTGAGGGGTTTTAAAAGATTGCAGTCCCTCTTTCGCGATTGACAAGGAAAAATGAGAAATTTGTATGGTCGGCTGTGTGTGAAAAGAGCTTTAAGGAGCTGAAGCATAAATTGACCACGGCTCCAGTTTTGACACTGCCTGTCGAAGGCGACAAGTTCAGCATATATTGTGATGCGTCTAAAGTTGGACTTGGATGTGTGCTTATGCAAGAGTGAAGAGTTATTAGGTATGCTTCTCAACAGTTGAAGCCGTACGAGCAGAATTACCCGATGCATGACTTGGAACTAGCGGCGGTTGTCTTTGCATTGAAAATTTGGAGACACTACCTGTATGGGCAGCAATGTGAAGTGTTCTCAGATCATAAGAGTTTAAAATACCTGTTTACACAGAAAGAACTAAATATGCGGCAAAGAAGGTGGTTGGAGTTCGTTAAAGATTATGACTTTGAGATCAAATACCACCCAGGCAAAGCAAACAAGGTCGCAGATGCCTTGAGCAGAATGCCTTCTACGAGTCAGCCTTCACTTGCAGCGATGTCGGTGATGTTGAAGTCTGAGATTGAGAGGTTTGATGTGGAGATTGTGGCTGAGTTGTCCACAATGCTTACCTACATTTCTCTCAGGCCGACGATACTCGACAAACTACGCGAAGCTCAACGGGAAGACTTAGAATGTGACAAGCATCGTTTGGGCATGACATCCGAGAACTCGTCCGATTTCAACTTGTTGGATGATGGTATTTTGAAATTCAGGCATAGGTGGTACGTGCCTGATAATGAGGAGTTGAAGAGAGAAATCTTGGCTGAGGCACACTCTTCGGCCTATTCGGTACATCCAGGAAGCACCAAAATGTATCGAGACCTAAAGCAGCATTTCTGGTGGCCTAACATGAAGAGAGGTGGCCAGGTATGTAGAAACCTGTCTGGTTTGTCAGCAGGTTAAGGCGGAACATCAGAGGCCGGCAGGAACTTTGCAACCCCTGCCTATTCTGGAGTGGAAATGGGAGCAAATTTCAATGGATTTTATTGTTGGACTCCCAAGAACAACGAAGGGGCATGATAGCATATGGGTGATAGTGGACCGTTTAACGAAATCGGCTCACTTTTTTCCAGTTAAAACAACATTCTCCATAGATCAGCTCGCCGAACTCTATGTGCAAGAGATTGTTAGACTGCACCGGGTGCCTGTTTCCATAGTTTCAGACCGAGATCCGAGGTTTACTTCGAAATTTTGGAAGAGTCTGCACAAAGCCATGAGAACTCAGTTGAACTTTAGCACGGCATTTCATCCTCAGACCGATGGTCAGACAGAGCGAACGAATCAAATTCTTGAGGATATGCTTAGAGCCTGCGTGTTAGAGTTTCAAGGCTCGTGGAGCAGGTACTTGCCATTAATTGAGTTTTCGCATAACAATAGCTTCCAAGCTACCATTGGCATGGCTCCGTACGAAACACTGTATAGACGAAAATGTAGATCACCGCTATATTAGGACGAGGTCGGTGAAACTAGCATCATTGGCCCTGATATTTTACAGCAAACGGTGGAGAAGATTGCCGTTATTAGACAGCGCATTGAGATAGCTCAGAGCCGTCAGAAAAGCTATGCTGACAATAAACGAAGGGAGTTGGAGTTTAATGAAGGCGATGAGGTCTATCTGAAAATTTCTCCGTTCAAGGGCGTTATGAGGCTCGGGAGACGGGGCAAGCTAAATCCTCGTTACGTTGGGCTCTTTCCTATATTGAAGAGAATTGGGAAGATGGCTTATCAACTACATCTACCTGCATCCATGGATAGCATCCACAACGTCTTTCACGTGTCTATGCTCAGGAAATGCATGCATGACCCGTCGCATGTCATAGAAGCACGGGAGATTGAGGTACAGCCAACGCTAACCTATGAGGAGAGACCGGTACAAATTCTGGAATCCTCTATTAAGGTATTGAGAAACAAGGAAATCCCGCTTGTCAAGGTATTATGGCGGAATCACGGAGTAGAGGAAGCTACCTGGGAGAGGTAGCAAGCTATGATGGCTAAATATCCAGAGTTATTTGTGTAATCAATTTTGAGGACAAAATTTCTGTAAGGTGGATGGAATGTAACACCCGATTTTACGGATTTTTGAATTGTGCGCGCAATGGCAATTTCGTAAATAATTGAAATATGCCCGTTTTACAAACCGAGGGTTTTAATGAAGTCCTTATAATTAATATGAATTTTGGGAGAATTATGGAAATTTATGGAAATCAAACCGAAATATAATGCTTAAGTTTCCGGTTTTGACCCTGTGGAGATTTAATTCTTAAAAATAGTAAAATAAATCTGTTTGTCGAACGGAAGATTTTATTAGAGCCCTAGGAATAAGTTGGAATAATTGGTGAAATAAGAAAATTTTGGAGAAACCGAATCGGTAGTCGAACAATAGAATTAACGGAGAGTTAAACCGAAGGGGAAATATGTAAATTGTCAAGTCAAGTTTAATTAAAACTTAAATAACCCCTTTCCCCTCAACACTTAAACATTTTTCTCTCCCTCTCCTTCCTCTCCAACGGCGACGCTCCTTCTTCACGACGTCCTCCTTCAACGCCGGTTCTCCCCCGCTCCGATCAACAAGTTTCTTCACGTTTTCTCTTCCCCTCGTGAATCTAGGTGAGTTTATAGCATTTTCTAGCCGTTATTCTCGATTTCTAAGTTGATAAACCGTTACGATTTTGTCGGGTTTTCGTGAAAATAGTCGGGTTTTGTTAATAATTGTTAGTTATAGTTGTAATTACGGTTATTGAGTGTTATTGATCGAAATAATGGACGTGTTTAGCGTTTTGTTTGAAAAATTGGAAATTGGAGCTTAGGGGAAATCTCCGTTAATGGAGTTTAAGGATTTGCGAGCGTAAATTGCTCGATGAAATGCCCGAGAGAGGTTTATTAGAATTTTAGGAAATTTCATTTAGTTAGGAGTTTCGTAAATTTTCGAAACTTTATGTTGAAGCTCGGTTTTAACAAAGGACGCTATGAATTGATTTAGGTGATCAAGCTCAAGACGAGGAACTCGGTGTGCACGAGACGCGAGGTAAGTTCTCGTAAACTACTGTGGCCGATTGGCCTACACCATAAGTCAGAAATCGTGTTGAGGATTGTTTGGTGCATTGTTTGTTTATTTGCTTTGGTTGGGTAGTTAGGATTTAGTTATTTTATAGGTTAAGTATTGTGATACATTGATAGTATTTGTGAGATTTTAATGGTATTCTCGTTATATATGTTTATACTGTGTATTGAACTGTTCACGCATCATGGTTTTCAAAACGTCATGAAAACGAATTTACGCATTGATTTCATGAAAAGAAAATGCATTTAAAGGCAAGCAAAGTATCATGTAAACAACCATGGCAAGGGGTTATCGGGGATGAGGTTCAGACCTGACGTCTTGTGGTAAACGGGTTTTCCTCCCTTCAGATGGTGTGGGCTGTCTAACCGCTTGACGTACCCTATCCATCTGTCGAGCGTTTCCGATAACCATAGACTGACACGTACTGATAAATGAATTGACATGGACGGCTTTTATTGCATACATGATCATACATATACATTTACGTAGAACTTGCTAAGATTTTTATCTCATAGGTGTCTTTATGGTGTAGGTGACTACAAGCAAGGTGAGGACGATGTCCCTCCATCCGACGAGCCTACAGCTTAAAGGAGGATGTTTGCGGGAGCGGCCGGCGTAGTCGATTCGAGCACGACCCGTGGGGAGCATAGGTTATGTATTTTGGGATTTTGGGATGAAATGGGTTGATAGGTGATGACATTTTGATAAAATGTATAGAAATTCATATTAGAATGTTTGGTATCTGGATAGGTTGAGAATTGATGTTCTAATGATTTCGGGTAACTTCCGCTATGTATGGATAGTTTTGATGAAAATAGATAGGATATTGATGTCGATGTGTATTTGGGTGAATATTGATGATTGTGGAACGTTTCGAGAAAATAGAATGGGTTATGGAGGAGTTGTGGTGATCAGAAAATAGGTTTGTGGTTTTAAGTTGAAATCGGAGTTTTGTGTCGGGATTTGATGATTTAGGTTGGATGTTCGGGTTTTGGACGTGTAATTTAGTTGGATTGTTGATGGATGTTTGGATGATGGAATTTGAAGTGTGTTTTAGATGAAAAATTGAAGAAAAATGGCAAAGTGGTAGAAAATGGGGGTTAAAGGGCGCGGATGGCGCGCTGGCCGCGCGCGCCCAGAATGTGCCATCCCGATCGATCGCGCCCAAGCGCCAATCGATCGGGGTCTATGGATGTTTTAAATCGGAAACCAGAGAGGGTCCGATCGATCGGCCTTATGTCCCGATCGATCAGCGCTGAAGATCGTTTTTAAGTCAGAAAACAGAGAAGGCCCAATCGATCGGCCTTATGTCCCGATCGATCGGCGTTTATGGTTATTTTAGCCGGAGAAAATAGAGAAGGCCCGATCGATCGGCCTTTGGTCCTTATCGATCGGCGTCACTTTTGAACCCCAATGTGATTTTTTTTAAAAATTGACTTTTCAAAACACGTTTGATCCCGACCTTTTACGATACCTTTTTAACATATTTTTACGAACGATCCCCAAGTATTTAAAGGATTTTAAGGACCCAAAAACCGAGTCAACATTTTCCCGAAAAATGGTCTTAACCCCGTTTTAGTGATTTAGACGTTGACGAACCTAGGGTTAAGTTAGAGCCCAAATGTCTAAATATGGATTGAACGCCTGAGTCCGTTCTCTAATGATTAAATGAACGAAAATGGAAGGAAACGAAAAATGAAATGATAAATGAAAAGAAAAATTTAAGTGAGAACGGGCGAGGGTAATTCACATGTACGTATGCATGCACGCATGACACAGGTCGTGGCGGCACCGACGTGGGGTCGGGGTCGTCACAGGATCTCATAAGAACTCCAAAGTTAAAAGTACTTCGGCGAGAGTAGTACCAGGTTGGGTGACCGTTTGGGAAATCCTCTCCAAACAAAGCCGTGAGGGGGGGATATTGGGCTACGACCCAATCCCCAGAGCAGACAATATCTTGCTGGGAAAATGGGTCGTTACAGAAAGAATCTTCAAGAAGGAGCCTAGGAGAGTGAACATAAGTAAGATTGATCAAACTGCGTTAACAAATCTTTTGCACTCTCTTTCCATACTCTCTTATTTGTTATTATTATTGTTATTGTTTGCATATTGAACTTGACACATCTAACTATGAGAGTAAATTTATAGCTTCAGATATCAAATGATTAGAATTTTATATCATACAAAAAAACTTAAAAACCTAGTGAAGCAAGTTTCCGCAGTAAGTCAATTTCTCTTCCGAACGTTGAGGTTTTTGGGTGTTTTCGTTTTTTGCCTAAAAATCTCGTTCAACTCTGGATTTTTGTATGTTTGAATTGGGGATGTTGTTTGGTTGGTGTTGCAAGAGAAATCGAGGAAAAAGGGTGACCGGAACGGCGAAAAACTGTCTGGCTGATCGTAGCGCCTGCGACGTTGCGATCTAGCCTGGCCGAAGCCCAAGGCGAGCACGGCCCCGGCTCAGGCCCCGGCCTAGGCTAGGCCGGCCAGGTCGGGCTAAACCTGCCAGGTAAAACTGGTCGACCTGGACCAAACTTGGCTGACCCGGACTAGATTGGTTCCAAGCCTCATTTTTCCTGTTTTTCTTATTTCTTCTTCTCTTCTTTTTTGGGTTTTTAACGGTGTATTTTTTTTTATCGTTTTGGGCTGTTTTTACAAGAACTTTGACCGCATTTTTTGACCACCAAACAATGTCGGAAAGCTTCTCCGTTCATTTTGTATGTAAATCGAGATAAATCTATGAGTTAGAACATTGCTAGATAGATTGGTTAGTATCCTTTCTGACATAGATTTGAGGCTTGAAAAGGAAATTTTTTGGATTTGGATGGTCGAACGTGCAACATCAAAATTTGGATTTTAGTCGATGTTGCATGAGCAGATTGATGGGGTCATTCAGTAAATAGTGGGTTATGACTAGTTAGGGTTTCTAGTCCCGATTTAGGAGTCCCTTTGTGTCATCTCGTGTTGTCTTGAAATTTTTGATGTCGAATTTGTTGTAGGTTCCGATGATGTTCTAGTTCTAATGCTAGTTTTGATAGCGAGTCTCAATTTGTCGGTAAGAGTAAGTGTTTGTCGTCATCCAGGTAGGAGTTTTCATACATACGTTTTTATATTGCATTGCATTGCATAGTTTTTTAAAAAGAATTTATTTTGGTAGATGACACCTATAAAAATCATGACTAGACCTGGTCGCCAGCACGTCAAATACTTATATGTACGTATGTTTTACATGTTTAAATTTCATGTGCATGATATTTCATTTTAGACTAATATAGATGCATGTCCAATATGCTAATTTTGTTTGGGCTATTTGAGCCTTCTAGTGTTGGACTGCAGTTGTTCTGGACTGTAGTGTTCGATCAATCACAATAACTGGAGTCGGACATGATGTTTGTTTGGGGCTGATTGGGTCTTTCTAACAACAGTTTTCGGTTGCCTTGGGTTGCATCAGTATGTGAGCAACCAAAGAAACTTGAGTTGTTTGTTATGCACTTTTTGGCTGCGTGAAAGTTGCTTGATGGTTTACATGCGATGTGGGTGATAGGGCAATGTTGGCGCTCTTTGGGGGCCTGATAACCCCTAAACCTGGCCATGGTGTATTTGTATGTGGTGTTGTGTTGGAGTTTGCTCGTCGGCCACAGAATCGATTATGAGTTGTTAAGTTGTTGGAGCTTGCTTGCCTGTAACCCGGCAACGGGCTGGATCTTCGGATCACACGTTGTTTGACCTTTTTGTTTTACTCATGAGGCATTGCCTAATATGAGGCCGCTTTTCTTTGGTTGTATGTCGGAAGGATCCATGAGTGATCTTCCTTTTTCACTGATGATAGTTTTCGTGAAAAAAAATACAGGGTGGGCTTATTTTTGTGTATTGCTATCTATGTACGTAGCCTTGTGTTTGAAATTGCCCCACCGCTAGCTTGTTGAGCTAGTTTTTAAAATGGTAATAATAATTTAATGATTTGAAATTCTCTACTCGTGGAGCCTGTTTTGAAATGAAGGAAAATATTTTTAGAATATAAAGTCATGCACTGCACTTTATAATTGATCATAGTTTTGAAAAAAAAAATGATAAAACCATTTTTGGCAAATTCATTTGAGTATAGTATAAGGTTCTCTACTGAGTTATTCATTTACCCCAAATACCTCCTTGCATCTCTTAAGTTAGGATCATGTAGGTTGATGTTGTGGATGCTCGTTGTGAAGTAGCCCCCTGTTATCGATCTCTTCTTCCTTGAGAGTTTTATTTTTGTCTTGATGAGGATTTGTTAGCATGTATTATTTTTTCCATTATTTGGCCTGTGTAAATTTTCAGTGGGCTTTATTTTCTTGCATGGTATCTTTTGGGATTGTTAGGTTTCTGTATTATATTTTCTTTATTTAATCGTCATGTGGATTCGGCCCATTCTACGTGGACCAGTGCTCATTTTGTTTAAAGTTTTATACTGTCAAACCTAGTCTTGGGTTAAATTGGCAGGTTCTCTCCAAGGATCTAGCTTCTCAACCTAGTGTTTTTGTTTAGGCCTATTTCCGGGTCATGACATTTCATGTATGATTTATCTTTGGAGGTTTGGATAATTAGCAATTTAAACCATTAATTTTGTGACTACAAATACTCATTGTCTTAAAACTTTAAATTTTTACAGTTTAACACTGAACTAAGTTTTGTTACCAATTTAAAACTTAGGGTTAAAAAATAATTGTTTTTATGCTCTTATTTTATTATAGGGTAAAGTGCAATTTGGTTCCCAAATTATGGTGAAAATGGCAATTTTCACCGTAAATTTCGATAATAGCCAAAAACAACCGCAATATATGGATAATGGACAATTCACCTCCTACCGCGTCATTTTTCGATAAAATGACACGTTTTCGTCACGTGTCTTATTTTACTATCCGATATGTCCCTACACTGCGTCTGATTTGAATGAGCTTCTTCTGCACATCCAGTCTGGTTCATCTCCAATGTCTCTTCTGTTTTCTCCATTGCAACTTCCTCTCTATCATCTTCCTCTTTCAATAGACTTTCTTTCTCTTTCACATCTTCTTCCTCCTGAAAAATCAAGTTTTCTTCTTTATCTCGAACCTCCATTTCAATCAAAGCGTCTTCTTTTCTTTCCATGTCTACCGCAGAACTTTCTGTTTCGCACTGTTCCTTTACTTCTACTTCAACTTCTTCTTCTACATTGTCTGCAATTACCAAAGGGGTGATTACCACCGATTAGCTAGCGCCGCCATTTTCACTGGATCCGATCTACATCTCATCAAAAGCAAAGTATTCGTAGGGGGTATACAAATACTGACTCTTCCACCTTCTTCCTCAACAATCTCACCCTTCTCTTCTCCTTCTTTGAACTCCATTCCTTCAAAGACATTCCTCCTCCGACCACAATTATCTTCCTCTCCGACCACCAGCTCTATCTCTCTCTCCTTTCCTTCTTCGTCTTGTACAGAAACCAACCACCTAGCAAAAATAGTTCCGCAGGAGCTCGATTTCCCAGATCTCTCTATTTTCTCTTCTCTCTTCCTCTCGCTCGAACGACGTGGGAAGAAGCAGCGGAGCTCAGTCCCTAAACCACGTAAAGCTTCGCTGATCGTCAATGGAAGATGCACCCATCTCTGATTCCGGTGCGCCTGAAAACCTTCTGGTCGAGTATTTTGTATTTGAAACTAACTCTCTGTCCGAAAACTTGCTTCCGACGCCATGTGGGGGCAGAGAGCTCACCGTCCAGCTCTTCGCGTATGGGGCAAGGGCGTATCAGGTAATAAAATAGGACACGTGACGAAAACGTATTATTTTAACAGAAAATGACATGGTAGGGGGTTAATTGTCCATTATTCAAAAATTACGGTTATTTTTTACAATTATCGAAATTTACGGTAAAAATTATCTTTTTCACCATAGTTTAAGGGCCAAATTATATTTTACCATTTATTATATTATTTAGCAGTTTATCTATACTTAGCATCAACTAAGATTTTATCGGACAATCACTAGAACCAAACCAGTCCTTTCGGGATATTTTTTTTTTTTTTGTTCTAAAACCGGCTCCGGGAAGAACGGGTACCGAACCGGTTCTTCCCAACCCAATAATTTTGAATTTTTTTTTCATTTTCAAAACATTTACAAATAAATTGAAAGAATGAAAAATAAAATTCACATATATTAATCTAACTATCTATGATTAAAATTAAATTTAAAAAACTCAATCCAACTTCCAAAATAAATGTAATACTTTAAAATTCAAACTAAATAGTAAATCAAACTATCAAACATTCATATTAAATCCTACTAAATAAACTAAATTATCAAACATCCAAATTAAATAAATACAAATACAAAACAAAAGGGTTTTTTAGGTTTTCAAGTTATTCAGGTAGACCGTGTACCACGGAATTCTTTGTATCAGAACTGATCTTGAACCGTTCAATAAGTAGAACTGACCACTCCCAGACCAAATCAATCGGTCCGATCAGATACCGTGGTCTCCTGCCTGTTGTGCACTAGGTAGAAGAAGGCAACAAGGATTATGTTGCTGTTTGTGATTGTATGCATACCATCTGTATGGCTCCGTTATAAAGAGCCAAATCTTAGCCGTCCAAAACGGACAAGCGTGGGATCCACTTAAGAAAAATCCAAATAAAAACGCCCAATCACGCTCTTCATGCTTAACCAACTAAAGAATAACGACTCTCACCACACTTACTTTCTGTAAGGTCAGGCGCTGACTTGTTGTTAATAGTACTTTAAATTTTATTTATAAATAATCAACCTGTCAAATTCTCATGCTTGTCAACATATACTAACATGGACAAAAGCACATCTCATATTTTCTATGATTTTCACGTCATTTAATTTCCAATTTGTTTTTGAACATTTAAATTTTATTCAACCTATAGTTTGGTATCAAGAAATGCCACCCGCCACAACTTCAAGGTAGGAGTCTGAGCTTATTTTCATCTCTATTTCTTATTTTTTTCGAATCAGACAATGTTCGGACATATTTGTCGTTTATTAAAAAATATAATGGTAGAGAATAAATTGTTCTCAATAGGGGTGGGCAGAACCGGTCCGGAACCGGCGAACCGGACTGGACCGCCGGTTCTTGGGCGGTTCCATGTGGTTGGGAGTCGGTCCCGATTCCAAAATTCTAAGAACTGGGAACCGCGGTCCAGTGCACGATTCCAAGGTTCGAGAACCAGCCCCGACCGTGGGAATACCGACCCATAGGTCAGCCTGGGAAATGGGTTATCCGACCCGGCCACCCATGGGTCGAATGCCCTAAAACTGAAGTTCACTTCAGTTTTAAGACTTCAGCAATTAGCGAATCTAAAGTCCCCCTCTACCGACTGCCGAGTCTCGACCTCGAGTCCTTGTCTCTACAACTCGAACGGTAAAAAATTGTTGGTTTTGCTTCGTCAGAGAGATGGGTGTGGCTAGTAGCCGATGTTCACACACTTCCCACATCACAGAAATCATCATCACCAGCTTTTTCCGCCACAAGTCTTAGATCTTCATTTTCCAAAGTTGATCGTATCGGAATACATATTCATCTGCGATGGCAGCTTGAGAGATTTTGACTTTTAGGTTTCAGAGAAAATGGCGGGTGGGAAAATCTTCAATGGTGGCGGTGGTAGTGATAGTGATGGTTCTGTATAATTGTATCTCCTCTTTTGCTTCAGAATCAAGGTTCGAAACTTCTTAATAATTTACTGATTTTTGGGTCTTCCTCTTCTAGCTCTCTATCTTTTCTGTGTAATTTTTTTTTTCTTGTTAATTGTTTGATTTCGTCTATGTTGATGAACTGATATTTTTTTCCAAAAATTTTGCTATTTCTCTCAATGTCAACTGATTTGTTTTATGTGGACTTATTTTGGAGTGATTCTGCAATCAATTTTCGCTAAAATTTATAATCGAACTTTGAAATATTGTCACAAATGCTTGAATTTCTGAGAGTAATCGGCTGTTTTAGAAAAGGAGAAGTATTTTTTTTTTCCTTTGATTTTTTGATTATGTAGTGGCAGTATTGCGAGATGGATTTTTTGGTTCTGTTGAGTGTTGATATATTTGGTGGTGGTTTGCAATTTGTTGTATGTGTTTTTCTTTTTCATTCTAAAACAGAAATAAACTTCAATTTTAACATTTCAGATAAAAAAATACAAATAAAAAATTGATGGAAGGAACCGGTACCGAATCCGAACCGGACCGAATCTTCGGTACCTGTTCCGGTTCTTAGATTTAAAATTCCGAAAAATCCGGTCCGATCCGGTTTCAAGCTGGAACCGGGACCGGACCAGACCGGACCGTGCCCACCCCTAGTTCTCAACCTATATTATAATCTAATTAGTACAAAAGTAAATGTTAAGGATCTTCTCGATACATTAACCCAAGATTATACTTGTTTTAGTAATGAACAACCAAGCTTAAAATCGAACCGAGTTTTAGGAGTCAGTTCAGTTGGATTCAATTCTATGAGCCGATTTGGATCCCAATTCATATTTTGAAGTGTGGGGGTCCAATTCAGTTGATATCTTCACCCATCCAATTCAGTTGGCACGTGTCATCCTGGTAGGTCCAGAAAGTGAGCAGGGAAGACTGGAGAGAGACAACAATGAATACCGCCCTTAATCCACTCCCCTCCCTCACCCTCACCCTCACCCTCACCCTCACCCAACTCTCTCTCTCTCTCTCTCTCTCTCTCTCTAGAAAGTGCTGATATGAACGACCAAGAGTGGCTTAAGGTGGCGATGGAGGACGACTTCGTGGTCGTCGACCTTCTTCTCCGTCTCAACCGAGCTCACTCTCCTCCTCCAATGGCGGACTCCTTCGCCTTGCCTCTCCCCCTCAACTGGACCGTCCGTCAGCGCCGGTCCAAGCCGATTTTGAGGCAGGTAGAACCGAGAAACAAGTCCGAATCGGCCAGAGCGAGCCCTACCACGCCTCTTTCATGGAGCGGCGCCACTTCCGCAAGCGGCGGGGCAATTGACGGATTCGAGGAGTTCAGCCGGCCAGTGAAATCGCTGGACGGCGCTAGATCTGAGGTGCGTTACCTTATTCTCTATCTCTTTAGTGAAATCTCGATCAAAAGATTGATGTATCTCCGATGTGAGACTCCGTCGGGGCAACGGCTGTCAGTCCGATTGCCACTGTGTATCCGAAACGTCGTTTTACCTCGGCTGCTCTAGGAGACTTCAGGTGATGGAGAGTCTAGTACACTCTTTTAACTTTTTCTCTGTTTTCAATCCTTTAAGGAGCTTCGGTTATTCTCGTTGCCATTTACCATATTAGCCCCAAACACGCAAATCGGTTGGTCGCGTCTGGGGGTTTTCCGGTCATTTCCGTCGAGGCGTGGAATTGGACTCAAGAGAATTGAATGACTCCTATCACGCTTTCTAGTCGCACTTTTCGGCTCCCGGTCGTGTTTTTCTACTTGACTTTCCAAATTATCCTTCCTCGCGGCCGTTTCCTGGCCTAAGTTTCTTACCACATAAAGTCAGATGATAAACTATCAATATATCTAAAAGTTTTAAGATGTGAGATTGAACTCAATTCATATCATTCTCACCCATGTCCAGACTAATTTTTTTTGTTGGTCATTTTCTTTTCAAATGACATTAAAGTATCAGATTCGAACTTTGGTCATAAGTGCAGATAAACCTGCATTATCGGTAGCGTGTTTTGGTGGCAATTAGGAGTTGCCTGTGGTTTGGACGTTTGGTATGTTGTGGCGGGGAATAATGATTAGGTGGTGCGGCCGCAGATTGACTTGCTGTGTGGACGCATGGTATGAAGTTCTTAAATAGTGACAGATTATTGTGGTTTTGAAATTTGGTAATTTCAACACATGGGACAAATCTTAATTAAAAGAAAGTTATCCATTTTAATTACCCCATTGATGCCTCAACATGGATAATTTACAGTATTCATGAAACAAAAGCTATATTTTGAGTATGATCCGACATCTGGTATAGTGGTATTGACAAGTGTCAACCTCTAATTTTCGATGATACTTGAATGGTTTGGTGTGGGAAGAAGACAAAGCTGTGGATTTGAATGACTAACTGCGTAACAGATGTTAGGTTATGATTGGTTTGTCATTTATTACAGGTGACAGGCTGTTTGTTGGTACTTTTTAGGTGGAACTTGGGTCTGAATCTTATCAGTGTTAGCGTACTGTTAAATGTTGGAAAACTGTGGTGAGAGACTTGAAAATGGGGGAGGGGTGGATGACTGGTCACTATGGTAAATATATACTTTGTTGGCCATTGGTATTACCGAAATCAAAACCTCTACCAACCAACTCACATTCTATTAAAAAAAAATCATGCGTATGCCAATCGACATGGAGTAGCCCAAGATAAGTTCTGGGAAAAAGAAACGTACTTTAAAGGGCTTATTGCCGTGAAAAATGGTTAGTTTTGTAGTGTCTTCCATTTAAAATTGGCAAATGTCTTGATCGATCAAACATGCAAAATTTATTGTCTGCACGGACCCTTCTCTTCCTTCCATTTTTGTGTTGATTGAGTTAGCTTTCTTGCTTTAATGATGGTTTTTTGAAGAAAAATATTTCTTCTGTGAAAATTTATTAAAAAAAGAAATTAAGATTTGACAAAAGGTGAAGAGGGAGCCATATTTGCCAGTCTCATTTATTACAAAAACTTCTACCCTTAAAAGAGTGTTGCTGACTGATGCGTGTGCTTGCAGATTGAAGTGAAGAATGCTGTTTCGAGGACAGCTAAGAGATCAAGAAAAAAGAAGGTTTGGATATATTCTCTCAAGAGTTGTTGATTCTTTTATTGTTTGTGTGCGGCGTAGGTACTGGGTAGGATTGGGAATTCAATTCAATCCACTGTCGTAAAGGTTGTATTGTTCCATAATATATATCGCCCTTTTATTTTTGGTTGGTGGCAGACGTTACCTGAGCTTAAAGAGGAAGAAAGTTTACTTCTGAAGGAAAGGAATCACTTAGAAACTGTAAGAATATCACTCCCTGTCTATTTGTCTTTTTCACGTCTCCAAGAAGAACCTTTTTGACTGTTTGGAATTATGCAGGCACTGACCAGCTTACGTCTTACTGTAGAAAATGAGCGAGCCAGAAACAAAACCTTGAAAAAAATGACGGTGACAACACTTTTAACTCCTCTTACATTCGCAGACCTGTGACATTCTTGTCAAAAATAGATGATTTTTTTTCCTAATTTTTTTATGATCATCATTTTGGCCTGATTCTGCTTGGGATATTGTCTTCGTAAGAAACACTATTCGAACAATCGCCTTGACTACATTGATTTCTTCTTCAATATGATAATTGGTAGCATAAGAATCTGACAATTATATCTGAAATCCAGGTTGATTTGCAGGCCAAAAGCATGTACGATTCTACACCCACCATACCTGCTAATGTTTGTTGCAATGATCTTAATGTTCTACATTCAGATCTCTCTCTCAGTAATGCACAGGATGTCGGAGCCGGCAGTAGTACCATCACATTACCCGATCTAAATCTTCCCTTCAACGAAAATTCAAGATTGGAAAATTTCTACAGAGAACAGCATACAGCTTTAATCCGAGGGCCAAGATAATCTCTATCTCATTCTGCCATAGGTGTTTTACTATGCAAACACAGCCAAATACCTTAACCTCACAGAATTTGATGAAGTATGACCAAAGAAAATGGGGGTAAAGTAGATATACTAACCTTCAAATGACTATCAGCCAGCTTAGTCCTTCCCCAAGTTTCTATATTCCTCTATTTTTCTTTGGGGCAAAAAAATTATTACTTAGCTCAAAGGTTCATGTATATTATTTTTCCACAGAGATATTGCACCTTTCCGGTAATACCTAGACTTGGTAGCCGTTTTTCTAATCGACATGATTTTTCTACGATTTCACATAAAATGTGTAGTACAACAAACAAGACATTTAGATAGAAAAGTTCATTGGACTCAAAAGGAATGACTAAACTAAGTAGATGGATTGAACATCTAGATGTTGCAATAACTGGGAAGTTGCATGGGAGACTACTCATAGAAACGGAGAATTGGGATTGGAACTACAAATACAACAACACACTGAACCTGAAGAACATCCTCAGGAAGATATCGGATTAGATAAAGTTAAATACCACTCTGTAAAAGGAATAACAAAAGACCCACCAAAATCTTGCTACGAGCATGCACTCGGAGGTGAAGAATTCGAACTGGACAAATCTGCATTCCTTACTGTGGAGTTTTTTTCGGAATGTGATTGATAGAGAGACACCATTATATGGTATGGTTCCTCCACTAAGTTTTCAGACTATATGGCTGCAGGCACTTGAGATTCTACCGACTTTAATACCTCCTCCCCCATCTCTTTGCAGCCTACTAGCTTCTGTAAATTAGCAAAGCCAGACTCTGATAAGTATATATCAAACCGTTCGAATCGTAATGGTTTTTAATGGTTTCCATCATCTTTCTAAATGAAACGTTTTCTTTCTTTGATTTTCAAGGACAATGAATATTCTTCACTAGTCTGTTGATTGCAAGAAAATGAGAAATGAGCATGAAGAAATTGCTGATTGTTTGTGCCAGGAAAAAAATCATTAAATAACGAGTATTGACGGTTATGTGCTTACGGTTCCAGGTGAATAAATGTCACCCGTACGGAATCCCCGGTTTAAAGTTTCTAGTACTGCATCCTCAATTCTCTTGGCAGCTTTTTCTTCGTTTAGGCCATACTTTAAAAGCATAGCAGCACTGAGAACTGTTGCCAATGGATTTGCTTTATCCTGCATAAGAGAGTACACAATTTTATATCGTTTGTGTTGGCAGTCATTCTATCATTGGAAATGATTCAACTGATCAAATAAAAACTTGACCTGCCCAGCAATATCAGGAGCTGAACCATGTATGGGTTCAAAAAGTCCAGGTCCCTGTAAAAGAGCCATTTCATTACAACTTAATACGAAATATACCGATCCAATAGCTTGATTCTAAAAAATGTGAACGTTCTCAAGAACAACAAGAATATCAAGTATTGTAAAGAAACAACTGATTCGCCTTACTGATTCTCCCAGACTTGCAGATGGCAGCATCCCAATACTTCCAGTAATCATGGAAGCCTCGTCTGACAAAATATCGCCAAATATGTTGTTTGTCACAATAGTATCGAACTGCAAGTGTTCAGTCAAATTAAAACGAACTCAGTTTTGTAATTTCACCATTTTCCTACACATCTTTTAGATTTACCACAACTTTCATTTTCAGAGGGGGCAGAGGTTAGACTCAACATGAGATATAGAGAAATGCTAGAAGAACCATATAAAAGACCAGTAATGCTACAACAACCATAAAAACGAACTTGTCTTGAATGACCACATGAAGTGACAGTGATGCATTTCTCATAGTTTTACGTCAGATAAGTAACAAAACTAGTGAGACAAAGAGCAAGCGACACATCAAATAGTCACTAGCTTTTGAGCCGCACTTCCATATTTTATAATTTATGTATATATAGAAGCAAACCTGTTTTGGATTCCGAACGAGCTGCATTGCGGCATTATCAACATACATGTGGGACAGTTCAACATCAGGATATTCCGAAGCTAATGCCGTCACTCTTTTTCTCCATAGCATGGATGCCTGTAAAATCAATTAATGTCAAGATTTAAGCTAATCCAATCATATATATATATATATACTTGCTAATCACATGCATAGTATGGACGCTTTAATACTTTGCCATTTAGTTAAAACTTTATCTTTGTGAACTCTTGGGAATCAAAATTCCCTTTGAGAACTCCAACAACTGCGAGCAAATAAAACTTTGCAATGCAACAACGTAAAACAAGTGAGAAATTTTTTCCATTTTTTCAACTCTTTAAGATTAGATTATCATGATGAAAAAAATTGCAGCAGTGAAATTTAAAGAAAAGATACTTAATATATCTACAAAATGTTTCACAGAATTTCATGCCACTATAATATTGCCAGATTCTACAGGAGAAAATCAACATTTTCTGTCAAAAGCAAGAATAAATTGCACAGGTCACTTGTTTCTCTGTCAGAAACTTGCAGCAGAACAAAAACCTATGATAAAGAATACAAAAGTAACAATGAAAAAGTACCTCCAACACATTGGCTTTGTCAACGGAGCAAAGTCGCCCATGTCGTTTGCGAGCAGTCTCAAATCCAACACGAGCAATGCGATCTATCTGACCACATAAAACATTTTAATCAAACATTTACTCCAGAATCTCAGCAAGAACCTATAAAAAGACAGGACAAAAATCTGAATGTGCCCCCTTATTAACCCCTCAAGATGAAGAAATCTAATCTGCCAAGTGCCACAGTAAGGTTAGTTATTGAAACAGTCGGCCCACAAAAACAACATGACATAATCTCTTTAGGCATGAAATAAAATAATTTATAAATAGCAGTCAAATTTGGGTCATTAGTTCCCACAAAAATGGTAATATTAATACAAGAAGATCTAACATATTTTGAAGGATTGCAATAAAAATTACCTCGTGGGCAGCATACACTTCCGTGTTGAATCCTATCTCTTCACCTCTTTCATTGGAGCTAAAACCCCGAGGCTTCCCAAAGTAAATACCTATTTCCAGATAAAAGAACAATGAAGCAAGGGGGAGGATTATTGAAACCCTCAATTTGCACTTTTTGTTAAAATGAAAGCTCACCTCCAGTGAGCTCCCTCACAACCATTAGATCAACACCATCAGCAACCTCTTTCTTTAAAGTTGAGGAATCCACTAACTGAAAAGGTCAAGAGAGGATAGTAGTCTTAACCCGACGTACTTCATAGACATGTGGAAGTACTTATAAGAGCAATTCAAGTAGAATATACACAACAGCATAGTTAGTCCTTTTGAGAAAACAAAAGGAATTTTTCAATCTTTTTCGGAAAACAGATACGGTACTTTCCAAAAAAAAGATGACATTTCTAGATTCACAACCAATGAAGTAAAAGATGAGAATATGATTAGGAAAAAAATTTGAAAAGAAAGTGATAGATGTATACTGGAAGTCTTTTGTTGATATAATTAAGGTGGGTTAATACATCTAGTCACAACAAGCAGTAAACAATTTGTTGTCAATTATTTCTGCAGATTGGCTTCATATCTTCTAATCGGAATACATAGGAATTACCTTTTAGAGATTTTGTATAGAAATACTTCTTACTAATTATAAAAAGGGGACCAAAACTACACTGAAGGGGAAGATTAAGCAATGAGCATTGGAGCTAAAAAAGAGAAAACTGCTAAGACAATGTAACTTATGTTACCTGCGGTAAAACAGTCGCAGGCCTAAGATTAGCAAACACTTTTAGACCTTCACGAAGCTGAAGCAACCCAGTTTCTGGCTTCAAATGTTTCGGGTTCTCATCCCACTTGTATCTTAAAAGTACGAGGAGAGAAAATTTAAAAAATGATTCCAAAAAATTATGAAGTAAACAATTGAGAAAAGCAAATCCCACTACGAACAAACAAAACTATTGTAGTTTAATTACCCTCCAATTGCTCCTAGCAGAATAGCATCAGATTTTTTTGCCTCCGCAAGGGTCTCTTCTGGTAATGGAACTCCGGTCAAATCCAATGCATATCCTCCCACTGGCATCTCTTGGAAACTAAATTCAATCCCTAATGCAGAAAAGCTTTAATTATAACTAAATCCAATAAGCTCAGGAAAATTCCAAACCCCATAAATTCTCAGGAAAAAATTGCGTGAGAAGATATAAGTATCCGTTCTTCCAGCTTCAAATAAAAAAGATGCGCATTTCCGAAATTATCATGAAAACTGCCTACAATTTGTCAAGTTCAGAACTCGTTCGGCTTCTATCCTATATGATATAGGCAGAGGGCCAAAGAAGCTGTAGAAAAAAAAAAACCGAAAAAAGCAAATAGAATGATTATAAATGTTTGAGCAGACCTTCAAGAGAGGCAGCGAGGCTGAGAACTGTCTTCGCGACGGAGATAACTTCAGGGCCAATGCCATCCCCAGGAAGCAGCGTGATGGTGTAGCGTTTTGGAGGGGAGATAGCGGCGCACCGGATCCTCGCTGGCTTAGGTGAATGTTTGGAAACGGAGACGTGGGGGAAAATCCTGAATGACTTGGCGTTGAGCTGCGGAGCCGCCGCCATTGAAATGAAGCTCTGGAAAGAATGCTTTTTTCAGTCGCTTAGGAAACAACCAAATGAAACTGAAGAGAAAATAATCCGATTTCCATGAAGTCTGCCCAAATGACAATCCGAACCGAAATGTGCATAACCCGGCCCACAAACATCATAGGATCACCAACAATATGAGAATTTTAATGAAAGAGTAGACTATGTTTTCGACACTAATTTAAGATGTACGGAAAACTATATACCTTAAATTTTTATGTACACCAGACATCGTATGCTTTAGAGTTTTTTTTTTTTTGTACGGATAGTTTTATCGTATGATTATACACTTTTTAGTTTCACTTATTCGGGGCCAAAATCAGAACAGATCGTGTTTCACGGTTCGGTTTCAAATATAAAAAAAATAAAAATTATTTATATTTTTAGTCAGATTTTTGGAGTTTGGGGCCAATTTTTCGATATAGACCACAGTTAGGTTTAGTTTAACTGGTTTTCGGGTCAAATTTTGAACCCAAAGTTCAATTTACTTAAATCGTGTACATGGGGCTGAGAATTTGGAATGGGAACTAGTTTGCCCACCCCTAGAGAGAGAGAGAGTCCAATTCCACTCAAATGAGTAAGGGTTAAGCATACAATAAAAAGACAATCTTTGGAGAAAGAACACAAAAAAGGAGCATCTTTCACCTCAACTTGACAAACCAAAGAAAACCCAAAAGAAGAACAACGAGAGAGAGAGAGATGATGACGACTCATGTAGGTCTCAAATCCTGAAACAAAGAATCCCACCTCATCTCTTTCTCCACACCACTCGACCAATACCCATCATCACCACCGTCCATTCTCTCGTTCTCTCTCGCATCACAAACAACAGGGTTCAAAAACCTATCCATCCCAGCCCACCTCGCCGCCGCCGGACTTCCATTAGTAAGCAGCAACCTCTCCTGCTTACCCACCGCCATCTTCTTATTCCTCTTCAACAACCTCGCGCTTCTCCATCTTCCTTCATGGCTCGGCCTCGGCAGCACCACAAGAGCACTCTCCTGATCGTTACAGCCCCATTTCCGGCGAACGTACTGAGCCAAGCACTTCTTCGCCTTCTCAAACGAAGCCAGAAGCCTGACCACGGACGGAGGGCTCGAACCCTTTTCTTTTCTCGCTAGCTTGAGAATTTCTAGCCTGTGTTTGGCTATGGAAACGCCCACGCTTTGGAGAAACTCGTGGTTGAAGTAAATTACGTCTTCCTCTTCGAGCTCGTTATGGGAAAACGCTAGGCCATATTCGTAAACCAGAGAAGAATCTAGCCCGGTCTTTGATAGCCACGAGTACCAATCCATGGCTTTTGAATGCGCCATCGCCGAAAATCAGTGCTATAAGAATACCACTGTTGAAGTAAAGTAGGAGAGAGAATGAAAAAGATGGTGAATAAAGAAGAATATCACGGGAGTGAGTTGCACAGTTTCAGTAATTACATTTATTTTATAAGATTTCGAGCTTTAATATTATTATTTCGACATCGTTTATTAATTATTTATACAGCCTGTAAATTTAAGAGCAAAAATGACACATTGATAAAGTGATTGAAAAATAGGATTCAGAATTTCCCTTCAATCACGGGTAGGTGATTTTGAAGGCATCTTCATATTTTTTTCTTGAAAATTACAAAAATATATAAATTATTAATTAAAATTTACTGATAATCTTTTTCTATAAATAATTATATTAATTAACAAAAAAAGAGAGCAGGATAAGTTTATTTATGTTAGTATTATTATTTAGGTTAAGCCTAATTATCTTTGGAAATTAAAAAATGAATAAAAACATAATTTAATTAAAAAGTTTTTAAAAAGAGATTAATTAAAATATTATTGTCAAATAGTAATTACAAGAAACACAAAGGGTGGTGCAGTTGCAGGCAGAGAAAGTGAAGAAGCATTGACCTCCTTTTTTAGTTGTCCAATGAATTAGATTATTATACCAATTCTCAACAGACAAGCATGCTCTTCTTTCATACACACTTCCTTTCTTGACTCATTAGTGCTCCATTATTGACCCAGAACAGGAGAGAGAGAGAGAGAGAGAGAGAGAGAGAGAGAGAGATTCTGTCGAGTTTGAGTTTCCTAAAAAACAATTCCCAGTTTGAATTACCAATCACCACTACATTATGCAACATGGGTTTCACGATAGCTTTAAACTATACTGTCCAAAAGATCAAATCTCGAAATATAATATTATTAAGCATCTTACTTCTGATGTTTCATGAAAGCTCTGGATTTCTGCCAACAATGGCAGATGCTCTCTTCAGAACTTCAATAACATAACAGCCAACAGTAAATTGAAAAGCTAGAACTCAAAGCAGCATTCACATTGCGGATAAAAATCTGCATAAATCAATCGGAGTACAAGCATTAGCTCAAAGAATTGTGTTTATAATCATTATCACGGATAAGAATCGAATGTATATCGATTTCATGATACAGTGGCATTAACCCTGGCCGTACTCTTGATATTACAGATAATTTTTCCTTCTCCAACATCATCCTGGTGAAATTCTCCGGATCAGATACCCAGAAATATTTCGCTTGAATAGTGTTCATCAAGTGCCAAGCAGATCGATCCGGCCTCGGATAGCCACAAAAAAGACTCAATCCGATCCGTCTTTGATGCTATAAACATTGCCAATCACTCCAATAATGCCTACTACAATTGCCAAACTAAACATTACCCATGATAATAGCTTCTCCGTTGTGCTCAAAGGTGTGTGGCCCTGCTTACTCAGCCTCAATGCGACTACCGAAGGGAAGATGAAACCTAAGGAGACTGCCGTAGTTGCCCCTGTGAATTTAAATGCCGTCCAAATATTCGGAATCATAGTTGAACCGAAATAAATAAGACCCAAAAGAACAATAGTTAATACTAAAGATCTCTTCCTACTCTCTGGAAGTGGAGACAATCCTTTGAATAGCAACGAATCGACCGTTTGACGCAACGAGAAGTGCACGACTGGAAAAACGAGAACCAAATGGAGAATATAGCCGACTCGAACGATATAGTTCAAGGCCGAGCTGAACTGAATTCCCAAGTCCTTATCGAAATTCGTTAGCACGTCAGATTCGGTCTCATTTCCAAAGAGTAAATACCCAGATATTGCCGTCAAAGCATAGACCACAACACAAATAACAGTCGTTATCCTCCCGACGCGATTCATCTTCTGAGGAGACCGCCCTTCGAGCTCATTATATATGGGTTGAACATTGAAGTGACATACATAAGCATTAGTCATTATAGGAATAACCTCAAGCAAATCCAAGAGCGCTTGCTTTGATCCGAAATCAGGGGTCATCCTCGGAGCTTTGATTTCCCCTTCGATTAGCTTAACGAAGGCGATAATACAAGAAATGACGACGAAAACTACAGCCAGAGCAACAGAGGCAGCAGAGGTCAAGCTCAACGAATCGATCTTATTCAAAGCGCAAAGTGGTGCAAGAAAAACAACCAATACAACCAAAATCAGAAGCTTTCTATCATCCCATATTCCATGGCCTAACCATTGATCGAAAACTCCCATGTGACGGACCGAACCCGACATAACATCGCCCATTATGATCAAATATACGACCAAGATTCCTGCACTGTTCACTATTATGCAAATTTCTGATACTAATCTCATCGGTCTTCCGAGGGCTTGCTGAACAACCTCTCCGTAAGATGACGCCTTGCACGAAACCGAAAATCTCACCAAAAACTCGACACTAATTTCGGATAAAATGCCGATCAAAACTATCAAAACAAACCCCAAAACCAAGCCAAGAACCTTCATGGTGGCTGGCAATGCCATAATCCCAGCTCCGATTATTGACGTGGTAAGATTAAAAACAGCCCCGGAGATTCCAGACCCAGGTTTTGATCTTCCGACTATCAGTGGATAACTATCGATATCAAATTCGACGTCATCGAAATCATCCGAGACATCGCCTTCAGGTCCACGCAGATTTGCAGAGTGTATGAAGCTTTCCTCATCCAGAGAAAGAAATTCGATATTGGATTTAGGAGGGGATCTAGGGCTCTGCTTACCGATCTGTGATTGTAGTTCTACATACCCGGGTTTCCGAATGGCTGAATAATTACTCTCCATCACAATTGAATTTCCGAAAAAAAAAAAATCTAAATTTTATGCTGCGGAATACAATGGAGATGAACAAGAACGCGATTAACAAATCCTAAAACAGAAGAACTGAGTGGGTAAAAGACACGAACTTACTTCTGATAGGATTGAAATTGTTGTGATCGTCATTCATTCAAAAACGAAGGCGTGAAGCGGATATCGGAAACCCTAAATTTCAGGGTCAAAAGCAATTCACTCTCTCTCTCTCTCTCTCTCTCTCTCTCTCTGGCCGAGTGGAGTCGGAGAAGGGAGAAAGGACAAAGCTTTGGACATAAGAAATGGGTTTGTTAACGGGTTGAAAATTCAGAGGAGAAACATTTGCCCGGTTTGATCAACTTCCATCTTCCTTTCCATTAGCGCGGACTTTAAGAGAGAGGTTCAATCAGGACCGTTGGGTGGGAAGAAGTCAAAGTTAAATTTCTTTGGTGATTGATTGGATGAATCCATTTAATAATTTTCAAATGAATAATGTTAGTGTACTTTCTTATTTCACTCTTTTAAAAAATTCGTTGACGTGTCATATAATTATTGGTGTAATTAATTATTTTTTCTTAATTTATTACATTAATTGCATCAATAGATATTTTGAATTGTTAGTAAATTTTTTAAGAAAGTAAAATAAGAGAGTATATCTAACATTACTCTTTTCAAAAATCGATCAAAATCGATTCGAACTGATTTTATAATAACTATGGGATGAAGAACATATATGACATTATTATTTAGAAAAAAAAAAAAAGACCACCCGTTGCGTGCTAGGAATGTTGTAATTGGAGAATTTATGCGTTGAAAATGAAAAATGATAAGAGTTTCCAAGTAGATCTCTAAGGATGTCCACACGTGTGCTCAAACAATGGAGAATGGTCATGCAACATCAAACTAGCTAGCAAGACAATATTTGCATAGACTTAAAAGCCACCCTCGATGGGAAAATTCATCTATTATCACGATAGTTATGAGGGACTTTAATGTCAAAATTAATTCAGAGGACCAATACGTGAAGTTGTGGTATGATGCAGCAGAAATTCAAACGTCCAATCTGGGAGCACCTTGGTGTCAGTGAGATCCATTTTCGACCCCTCCTTGTCCTTCTTTTCCTGTATGTTTGTAATTACTTAACTTAAATTTTTAGGTTTTCAGCACATTTCACATGTACCTTTATAAACCAATCATGAAACACATAAGAACTGAGGAAAAATAACTTGAGCTATTGATGTCAAACTTGTGTTTGGGATTGATTTTGAGAAGTATTGTAGTATGATAAATGTATTAGAAACTACAGCTAAACACTTAGGAGATGATAAATAAAGTTTAGTTCTGAATGATTCAAAACATCAAGATCCACAGCTTTATCACAAGCATTAAAGCGTATCTGCTGCATCAGAGACAAAAAAAAAACAATGAGTAACGTAATTTGAAAAATAACCAAAATCACGTCCCTAAGTTTACATTCATCATTAAAATCAATCGTACAATAAATGTAACACCCAGAAAATTCATATCATGACTATTAATTATATGCCCAATATTTTGGAATTTATTGTTTATCTTAAAAATAGAAAATATTATTGGAGGATTTTAAAAGTCAAGTTTATGATATTTAATGAAATTACACTAATAAGACAAACTAAAACGTACTAACTATTACTTAGATTTTAATGAGAGGGCAAATTGGAAAAGAGTTTAAGGTGATTTGGGTGGGCTAACCCCATGGTGACAACTCACGGTGGCTTCCTCAGGAAGCCACTTCTATTTGAAAGAAGGAGCTTCCCCTCCTTTTGTTGTAGCTCACCCGCAAGAGAAAGAAGCTCTCCCTTCCTCTCTCTTGCATTTTCTCCACGCTGAAGCGACCTAACGCTAGCTCCTTTCTTACGCACGGTCTTTCTCCCTCTCTCCCTCTAGTTGGTATTTGGAAGAAACTCATTCCATCCTTTCAGTTCTAAGGTAAGTTTTAGGTGATTTTGAATTGGGTTATGTATGTTTTGGATGATTTATGATATATTGTGCATTTATGAGCAGTTAGTTGTTGATTTTGAAGGGTTTGGGTGATGATTAATGGGGTACCATTGAATGCACAAAAATTAGGGTTTGTGTTCTATATTTGGACATTTATGACTCTTATTGATGAATTGGTTGTTGATGGTGATTAAGAATTGAAGTTTGTTGAAATTGAAGTGGAATGTTGGTGGTTTGACAAATGTGCAAAAATCAAATTTCAAAGGGGACTCGGTTTTGATGTTTTTAACCTAGTCTATGATTTTTTCAAATTAAAAACTGTTATAGCATGTTAAATTAGACATTTTAAGGAAGTCATAGCCTTTGGAATCAAATCATTTCGATATTTGTAGAGAAAGTTATGGATTTTTGAAGTTTACGCAAAATCGTAGGTATTGATCGATTATGAGAATTTATGTCTTGGAGGTATTGATCGTCCCTCCATCAGCACTTAGATCACAACATTGGTTAGGTTTAGTTACCCATTGTATGCTTTGGAGAAACTAATATGTCCTCCATCGGCACAAGGATTATCATGTATGCTTATGAGGAGTTGGTCGTCCCTCCATCGTCATTAGATCGTAGCTTTGGGGTTAACTAGAATCTTGCAATCATGTACGACAATGCAACGAATGAATATGTCTAGAAACTGAACATGCTAGGAACGCATAAAAATGTTTTTAAATTCATTTAAGCATGCTTATTGAGTATTAGACTCATAGTTTGACTTTCGTGATGTAGGTGACGAGCTAAACGGTGAGTTTCATGAAGCCGTCAAAGAGGAAGACAAAAGCAGTTGATGGACGGATTTCCAGCGGTGGACTTGGGGGTTGTTTGGCGACTTTTGACCGTCGGTGGCATGTAAATGTTTTGGGTTAGTTTATACACGTTTTTTGTTTTTAAATTACGTGTAACGACCCCTTATCCCAGCAAGATATTGTCTGCTCTGGGGATTGGGCTGCAGCCCAATATCCTCCCCTCACGGCTTTGTTTGGCGAGAACTTCCCAGAAGGTCACCCAACCTGGAATTGCTCTTGCCGAAGCACTTTTAACTTTGGAGTTCTTATGGGATCCGTTGTCAATCGTGCTCCAAAACGCATCTTGCTATCTTAGGAGGGTCTCTTTACATATGTTTCATTTTCACATAATTTCCCAAGCGATGTGGGATTATGACGACCCCTTTTTTACGACCCGTCACCTTCCGGTTTGCCCGCGCGGACGTACCGTCATCCGAGTTCCAATTCGTGCAGCCATCGTACACATACTTACACATCCGGGTCATCACAATCACCCCCCCTAGGGGGCCCAACGTCCTCGTTGGCCACATTTCCGGTTGGGTACAGACTCTGATATCATTTGTAACTGCCCATTATCCCAGCAAGATATTGTCCGCTCTGGGGATTGGGCCGGAGCCCAATATCCTCCCCTCACGGCTTTGTTTGGCGAGAACTTCCCAGAAGGTCACCCAACCTGGAATGCTCTCGCCGAAGCACTTTTAACTTTGGAGTTCTTATGGGATCCGTTGCCAATTGTACTCCAAAATGCGTCTGCATCTGGCGAGGGGTCTATTACATATGTTTCATTTTCACATAATTTCCCAAGCGATGTGGGATTATGACGACCCCTTTTTTACAACCCTCACCTTCCGGTTTGCCCCGTCGGACGTACCGTCATCCGAGTTCCAATTCGTGCAGCCATCGTACACATACTTACACATCCGGGTCATCACAATCACCCCCCCTAGGGGGCCCAACGTCCTCGTTGGCCACATTTCCGGTTGGGTACAGACTCTGATATCATTTGTAACTGCCCATTATCCCAGCAAGATATTGTCCGCTCTGGGGATTGGGCCGGAGCCCAATATCCTCCCCTCACGGCTTTGTTTGGCGAGAACTTCCCAGAAGGTCACCCAACCTGGAATTGCTCTCGCCGAAGCACTTTTTAACTTCGGAGTTCTTATGGGATCCGTTGCCAATTGTACTCCAAAATGCGTCTTGCTATCTTGGGAGGGTCTATTTACATATGTTTCATTTCCACATACTTCCCCAAGCGATGTGGGATTATGACGACCCCTTTTTTACGACCCGTCACCTTCCGATTCGCCCGTGCGGACGTACCGCCATCCGAGTTCCGGTTCGTGCAGCCATCGTACACATACTTACACATCCGGGTCATCACATTACGTGTAAAGGAATTTGATAGATTTTAATGGGAATGATACATTTTGATGAAAGAAGTAAATATTGGTTTTAATTTTTATGAAGTGGTGTTTGGTTGGAAAATTGGGAGATTTGGTTTCAGTTTTAAAGTTGACATTTTGAATATATTTTGGAATGAAACTGGATTGTTTGATTTTAGTATGAAAATTGGATGTATTTAGGGAGGAAGAGAAGAAACAGGAAGGAAAAGGATAAAAAGGAGGGGATAAATCAGAGGAAGGAGAGATGGATCGCCCCACGAGGAACGACCAATTGCCCCAGGGGGCGAATTGCATCTTGCCCCATCCATCCGGGCGAACAGATCGCCCAAGAGAGGGGCGATCATTCGCCCACGTAGAGGCGAATGTTCGCCCCTGCTAATGAGCAAACAGTGTCTGGCACTGTTCAAACAGTGTCCAACTATAAAAAAAATAATAATAATAAAACATGTTTTTCCTTTTGGGTTTAATATTTCATCTTGGGTTTTAACGAAGGGTTTTCGACTCGTAAATAGTCTTCCGCTACACATTTCAATCGATTATTTCTAGTCAAAAGAAAATTTTAAATTTTTATCGATTTTTCAAGTACGGAAATTTAGAGTTGTTACAACATGATATCAGAGCACCCGAGTTTTAAAATCGATTATGCAAACTACCTAAACAACCCAAGTCACTGCATGGAAGTTCTTTATCAACTGTAAGTATTTATGTTAAGTCATGTCATTAGATATTTATTTACGTTTTTACTCGTTTAGGGATATTCAATGATGCCACGTGAACGAAGAGGATCTAAGGATCAGAGAGATGACTCTATCAGGCGATTAACAAGGCTTGTGGATCGCCAATCCCAGCAAATAGAAAGACTTATGAACAGGGAGGAGCACAAAAATTCTAGCTCCAGCGCTACGAATGAACAAAGCAGTGAGAGGCTTTGCAGACTTCGACCTCCGACATTTGATGGACAGGATATGGATCCTACTTGTGCTGAGAAATGGATCCGTACTATAGAGGATATGTTCGATTATGCGAAAGTGGAGAAAGGAGAAAGGGTCTCGAGTGCCGTGTTTCATCTCGCAAAAGACGCGAGGTTTTTGTGGGATACTGTGAAGACCACCACCGATAGAAGAAGAATGACATGGATAGTGTTCAAGGAGACCTTTTATGAGAAACATTTCAGTCGCGCCGTCTGAGCAAGTAAGATGGTGGAATTTGTGCAGCTGCGGCAGACGGGATCAGTGGCAGAGTACATCAGGAAATTTGAAGCATTGTCTCGTTTCACCGACCATCTGGTGAGCAAGGAAGAGAATAAGGTGCACCAGTTCATACAAGGACTGAAGTTAGAATTCTATCGTGGAATGAAGATATCTGGCACGCAGGATGTGTCGTACTCTAAGGTTGTGGCCAAGGCCTTAGAGGTTGAAGAAGTCGAGCTTAAATTCTTGGCACGATGGGAGACCACGAGGAAATTCGTCAAGGAAGCCCCTCCCCAGCATAACAAAAGATGACAACCGCAGTTCAGAGGCACAAATGATCAGGAATTGCCTAAAGCATAATCAGGGGCCAACGAGAGTTACTCCTAGGGTGTTCTCGATGGTGGATGTAGGATCGTGATAGTCTAAGAGGGGGGGTGAATTAGAAATTTCTTAATCTAATCGATTTTAGATATGCAAATTAGTTTTATCTTTTCTTCTCACTTTTTGATGATATCGAACTAAACAGTAAACAATATTAAACAGATAAAGGAAAGAGTGAGAGAGAGAAAAATAACACCAATGTTTTTAACGTGGTTCGGCCAATCCTGCCTACTTCCACGCTCTAAAGCTCCTTCTTGAAGATTCTTTCCTTCTCCTCACGAGAAATCTAGATCAAACTTCACAGGCGTCGATTTACTGCCTTTACACTTCTGGATTGAACTTCCCGGGCGTCAATCCACTGCCTTACAGTTTTACAGGATGAAGATATTAAGCACAACTATTACTCTCTCTCAAGACTAAATCTCAAGTTCTAGGGCAGATAGATGTAAAATGTCGCAGAGTATTACAGACACTATTTGCTCGTGAGAGTAAAGAGATAATTGTAAAATTGGCAAAAAGTTCTTCTCTCGAGCTTCATTCCTCTTTTTATACTCTAGTCTGAAATCCGTGTCTTATTCAAAAATGTGACCGTTGGAGAGCAGTCGTACATGGAAAAATAGCCATTTGAATTCTGTATTCACTATCGCTCGCGGTCTTTAATAGTCTGGACGATTGAGTCTTTGGACGAATGAGTTTGGACGACTGAGTTTGGACGACTGCGTCTACTTTTTAAGTTTGGACGACTGCGTCTGCTTTGTAAGTTTGAACGACTGCGTCTGCTTAGTAAGTTTGAACGACTGCGTCTGCTTTGTAAGTTTGGAGGACTATGTCTGCTTTGTAAGTTTGGACGACTACGTCTGCTTTGTAAGATTGGACGACTGCGTCTGCTTTGTGAGTTTGGACGACTGCATCTTCGGACTAATGACACTTAGCCAAAAACGTCAGAAACATAATACTCTTTTCAAAGGGCATTTTCAGATAAATGCAGTATACAAAAATCTAAATATACAATTTATATATTTATTTCATATTAATCACCATCATCAAAAAACATATTTAGACTTAAACACCATTTAAGTCAACAGTGGAGACCGAAGATGTGGACCAACCGACAGTTATCTCAGGTACAATTATGATCGATAATGTAGCCACTTTTGCATTAATTGACTCTGGTGCGATGCATTCGTTTATTTCGGGTGCGTTCGTAGTTAAGTTGAACTTTTTGCCTTCGTCAGTGGGACGTATGTACGATATAATGCTACCTTCTGGTGAGTGTTTGCACTCGGATCAAGTGGTACGCGATTGTGTGATTTCCATAGGAGATAACAAGTTGTGTGCCGATCTTATAATTATGCAAATGAAAGGGTATGATGTGATTCTCGGCATGGATTGAACATTATGCCACGATTAGCTGTAGGACCAGATTGGTAAGTTTTCAGCCCCCGAATGAAGAGAAGTATTCTTTCAAGATTGTAAAGAGTACAAATAAGGTGCCCAGTGTGTCATTCCTCAAAGTCCGACAATTGTTAGAAAGTGGATGCATAGAGTTTCTAGCAAACATAATCGATACACAGATGCACAGCGAGAAGGAACTTCACGATATTCTAGTTGTTCAGCAGTTTTCGGAAGTATTTTTTGACGATTTGCTTAGCTTACTTCCAGACAGGGAGATCGAATTCATTATTGACACGTATCCGGGAGCTAAACCGGTATCAAAGAATCTGTGTCACCTAGCATCGACAGAATTGAAGGAAATAAAAGTCCAGTTGGAGGAATTAGTTGAAAAGAGTTTCATACACCCGAGCTTCTCGCCTTGGGGAGCACCAGTTTTATTCGTGAAAAAGAAGGACAGATTATTAAGAATGTGCATCGATTACAGAGAGCTGAATAAGTTGACAGTTAAGAACAAGTACCCGTTACCCCAGATCGATGATTTATTTGATCAGTTTCAAGGTGCTCGGGTATTCTCGAAGATTGATCTACGCTCAGGCTATTATCAGCTAAAGGTTAATAAGAAAGACATTCTTAAGACTACGTTTCAAACAAGATATAGACATTACGAGTTTTTAGTTATGTCTTTCAGATTGACGAAAGCCCCTACAGCATTTATGGACTTGATGAACTATTCCAAGAGTATCTGGATAAGTTCGTCATTGAATTTATCGATGACGTTGTGCGTAAAATTTTTGAAGTGCGAATTTTGGTTGGATAGAATGAACTTTTTGGGACACGTCGTCTCCAAAGAAGGTATTTTCGTGGACCCGAGTAAGACTCAAGCAGTGATGGACTGGCCACAACCAAGAAACGTTGGAGATATACGTAGTTTTTTTTATTTAGCGGGTTATTATAGAAGATTTATCGAGGGATTTTTGAAGATAGCAATGCCTATGACCCGACTGACTAGAAAAGATGTCAAATTTCAGTGGTCAGCGGAATGTGAGGACAGTTTTCAGACTCTGAAGCAGAAATTAACAACGGCTCATGTGTTAATATTGCCAGTCGAAGGTAGTAGTTTCAGTATTTACCTTGATGCTTCCAAGATGAGTTTAGGTTGTGTGTTAATGCAAGAGGAAATGGTAGTAGCTTATGCTTCACGACAATTGAAGACTTATGAAAAGAATTACCCTACCCATGATCTAGAGTTAGCTGCTGTTGTTTTCGCACTAAAAATTTGGAGACATTACCTTTATAGACAGTGGTGTGAGATACTTTCAGATCATAAGAGTCTGAAATATATTTTTACGCAGAAGGAGTTGAACATGAGGCAACGACGGTGGTAAGAGTTCGTGAAAGACTATGATTTTGAGATCAAATACTACCTTGACAAAGTGAATGTGGTTGCTGACGCATTGACCAGGATGTCACCATCCGCTTCAACCATGGTTTCTGCAATATCAGCGTCGTTGAATTCAGAGATTCAAAGATTCAGAGATTTGATATGGAAGTTGTTTCGAATTTAGCAGCTATGCTCTTTGTAGTATCTCTGAAGCTAACCATTTTGGCGAAGATTAAGGAAGTCCAGAAGGATGATCCTGGGTGCAAGGAATTCAAATTGGTCATGGAATCTAAGGATTCGTCTGAGTTTAATTATACAGAGGACAGAATATTTAAGTTTAGAAACAGATGATATGTGCCTGGTTTAGAATTAAGGCAAGAAGTATTGTCTGAGGCGCATTTTTCTGCTTTCTCCATGCATCCGGGAAGTACCAAGATGTAAAGAAACATAAAGTAGTATTTTTGGTGATCGAACATGAAAAGGGACGTGGCAAAGTACGTGGAGATGTGCGTTATTTGTCAGCAAGTCAAGGCAGAACATTAGAGGCCGGCATAAACTCTTCAACCCCTGCCTATACCAGAATGAAAGTAGGAGCACATTTCTATGGACTTCGTAATTAGATTGCCTAGAATGGCAAAAGGACATGACGACATATGGGTTATCGTGGATCGATTGACAAAGTCGTCTCATTTTCTGCCAGTTAAGATGACATTTCCTATGGATCGTTATGCAGAACTCTATGTTCAGGAAATTGTCAGGCTGCATGGGATTCCAATTTCAGTCGTGTCAGATCGGGATCCCAGGTTCACTTCTAAGTTCTGGAAGAGTCTGCATAAGACGATGGGAACCCAGTTGAGTTTTAGTACGACATTTCATCTGCAGACAGATGGATAGTAAGAAAGGACCATACAGATTCTGGAAGATATACTGAAAGCCTGTGTATTGGAATTCCAATATTCATGGAGTAAGTTCCTACCGTTAATGGAGTTCTCATACAACAACAGTTTTCAGGCTACCATCGGTATGGCTCCATATGAAGCCTTGTACGACAGGAAATGCAAATCGCCTTTGTACTGGGATGAAGTTGGCGAAGCCACTGGGATGAAGTTAGTGAAGCCAAATTATTGAGTCTTGAGATCTTACAGCAAACAACCGATAAAGTCGTCATGATTTGAAAGAGAATTGAGATAGCTCAAAGCTGACAAAAGAGTTATACGGACCAGCGTCGAAGATAGTTGGAATTCAATGAAGGCGATGAGGTGTTTTTGAAAGTTTCTCCGTTCAAGAGAGTCATGTGATTCGGAAAAAGGGGAAAACTCAATCCCCAATTTATTGGATCATTCCGTATCGAGGAAATAATAGGGAATGGAGCTTATAGGTTGCAGTTGCCAGCATCTTTGGAGGGTGTCCATAATATGTTTCATGTATCAATGCTAAGAAAATGCATGCATGATCCCCCTCAGGTGGTGGAACAAGTGGATATTAAGATTCAACCAACCTTGTCTTACGAGGAAAAGCCGTTAAAAATTCTGGAGTCAACCACAAAGGTGCTGCGGAACAAGAAAATTTTCTTGGTCAAGGTTCTATGCTGCAACCGCAATGTTGAGGAGAATACATGGGAAAGAAGGCAGGACATGATGCACCGGTATCCAGAATTATTTCGGTAAGTAAATTTTGAGGATAAAATTTTAATTAAGGAGTATGTAATGTAACACCCAGAAAATTCATACCATGACTATTAATTATATGCCCAGTATTTTAGGATTTATTGTTTATCTTAAGAATAGGAAATATTATTAGAGGATTTAAAATCCAAGTTTATGATATTTAATGAAATTGGATTAATAAGACAAACCAAAATGGGCTAACTTTTAGTTGGATTTTAATGAGAGGGCAAATTGGGAAAATATTTAAGGTTGTTGGGGTGGGCCAACCCCATGGTGACAACTCACCGTGGCTTCCTCAGGAAGCCACTTCTATTTGAAAGAAGGAGCTTCCCCTCCTTCTGTTGTAGCTCATCCGCGAGAGAAAGAAGCTCTCCCTTCCTCTCTCTAGCATTTTCTCCACACCGAAGCGACTCACGCCAGCCCCTCCCTCAGGCACGGTCTTTCTCACTCTCTCCCTCTAGTTGGTTTTTGGAAGAAAATCATTCCCTCCTCTCAATTCTAAGGTAAGTTTTAGGTGATTTTGAATTGTGTTATGTATGTTTTGGATGATTTATCATATATTGTGCATTTATGAGCGGTTAGTTGTTGATTTTGAAGAGTTTGGATGATGATTAATGGGGTGCCATTGAATGCACAAAAATTAGGGTTTATGTTCTATATTTGGACATTTATGACTCTTATTGATGAATTGGTTGTTGATGGTGATTAAGAATGGAAGTTTGTTGAAATTGAAGTGTAATTTTAGTGGTTTGACAAATGTGCGAAAATCATATTTCAAAGGGAGCTCGGTTTTGGTGTTTTTAACCTAGTCTATGCTTTTTCCATGTGATGACCCGGATGTGTATGTGTACGATGGCTGCACGAACTGGAACCCGGATGGCGGTATGTCTGCGCGGGCGAATTGGAAAGTAACGGGTCGTAAAAAGGGGGTCGTCACAATCTCACATCGCTTGGGGAAGTATGTGGAAATTAAATATATGTAAAGAGACCCTCCCAAGATAGCAAGACGCGTTTTGGAGCACAATTGACAATGGATCCCATAAGAACTCCAAAGTTAAAAGTGCTTCGGCGAGAGTAGTACCAAGTTGGGTGACCGACTGGGAAGTTCTCGCCAAATAAAGCTTTGAGGAGAGGATATTGGGCTACGACCCAATCCCTAGAGCGGTCAATATCTTACTGGAAAAATGAGTCGTTACAAACGGTATCAGAGCCTATACCCAACCGGAAATGTGACCAACGAGGACGTTAGGATCCCGAGAGGGGGTGATTGTGATGACCCGGATGTGTAAGTACGTGTACGATGGCTGCACGAACCGGAACCCGGATGATGGTACGTCTGCGCGGGCGAACCGGAAGGTAACGGATCATAAAAAGGGAGTCGTCACAATCCTACATCGCTTGGGGAAGTATGTGGAAATGAAACATATGTAAAGAGACCCTCTCAAGATAGTAAGACGCGTTTTGGAGCACAATTGACAACGGATCCCATAAGAACTCCGAAGTTAAAAGTGCTTCGGCGAGAGTAGTACCAGGTTGGGTGACCGACTGGGAAGTTCTCTCCAAACAAAGCCGTGATGAGAGGATATTGGGCTACGGTCCAATCCCCAGAGCAGACAATATCTTACTGGAAAAATGAGTAGTTACATTCCAAATTAAAAAATGTTATAGCATGTTAAATTAGACATTTTAAGGAAGTCATAGCCTTTGGAATCAAGTCGTTTTGATATTTGTAGAGAAAGTTATGGATTTTTGAAGTTTGCCCAAAATCGTAGGCCAAATCTGGATTTTTGCTTGATATTAAGTTGTTTGATTAAAATTGGTTGAAATGTTGATTGCTTAGAGTGTTTGTTTTGAATTATGCAAATTGTGAGCATATGTTGGCTTAGTTGATGATTTGAAGTTGGATAGTTAGTATTTGGGATTAATTGAATTGGAAATGTTAGATTGCGTAGGATTTATGATTTGAACTAAGGGTACGGATATTGATTTTTAGAATCTATATGTTATAGGTTTCAAGTACCAAGATTTAAGTGTGCGAGCTGAATTTAATTGCTAATGACCCGAGGTAAGTATGGTATGCATGCGTTTTGCCGTTAAGGCCTACATCACGAAATGCTAGGTTTTGTGTATGTTTTATACTTGAATCTCATGTTTTAGTAAATGCACAAAAATGATTTATGCATACGATTTTCACGAAATGTACTGTACGTACAAACGAATGAAACGAACAATCATGTATACTTCGAAGGAAGTAATTTGCCCTTCATCGATTATGAGAATTTATGTTTTGGAGGTATTGATTGCCCCTCCATCGGCACTTAGATCACAACATTGGTTAGGTTTTAGTTACCCATTTTATGCTTTGGAGAAACTAATATGTGCTCCATCGGCACAATGATTATCATGTATGCTTAGGAGGAGTTGGTCGTCCCTCCATTGTCATTAGACCATAGATTTAGGGTTAACTAGAATCTTCCAATCATGTACGACAATGCAACGAAGGAATATGTCTAGAAACCGAACATGCTAGGAACGCATAAAAATATTTTTAAATTCATTTAAGTATGTTTATTGAGTATTATATTCATTGTTTGAATTTTGTGATGTAGGTGACGAGCTAAACAATGAGTTTCAGAACCTGTTAAAGAGGAAAACGGAAGCAGTTGATGGACGGATTTCCAGCGGTGGACTTGGGGGTTGTTTGGCGACTTTTGACCGTCGGTGGCATGTAAATGTTTTGGGTTAGTTTATATATGTTTTTTGTTTTTAAATTACGTGTAAAGGAATTTGATAGATTTTAATGGGAATGATACGTTTTGATGAAAGAACTAAATATTGGTTTTGATTTTTATGAATTGGTGTTTGGTTGGAAAATTGGGAGATTTGGTTTCGGTTTTAAAGTTGATGTTTTGAATATATTTTGAATTAAACTGAATATTTGATTTTAGTATGAAAATTGGATGTATTCATGGTGGAAGAGAAGAAACAAAGAGAAAAAGGATAAAAGGGAGGAGATAAATCAGAGGAAGGTGCGACCAATGGCCACAAGGGGCAAATTGCATCGTCCCATCCATGCGGCCGAATAGATCGCCCGAGAGAGGGGCGATCATTCGCCCATGTAGGGGCGAATGTTCGCCCCTGCTAATGAGCAAACAGTGCCTGACACTGTTCAAATAGTGCCGAACTATAAAAATAAAAAATAAAAAATAAAACATGTTTTTCCTTTTGAGTTTAATGTTTCAACTTGGATTTTAACGAAGGGTTTTCAACGCGTAACAAGTCTTCCGCTATGCATTTTAATCGATTATTTTCAGTCAAAAGAAAATTTTAAATTTTTACCAATTTTTCAAGTACAAAAATTTAGGGTCTTTACAATAAACGTATTTACACAAGAAGATATCGTGATGAAATTATTGCGAGTGTACATTGTCAAGTTTTATATTAGATGATGAGTAAGATCGTCAAATCCACAGACAATGTGTAGTTTATGAATTTTACTAGGTACTGTTTTAATCAATGCTAATTTTATCTATACAATTAAAATAAAATAAACAAGTAAAAACAAATTAACAATGAAAACCTTTAAATGAAGGCAATAAGCATGCATGATTTGGAGTTTTGCTTTGTAATTTAATTGAGTTTAACTTTAATTGTAATCGTATTTACATTCAATGAAAGATGTGTATAAGAATTTTAAAATTTAAATTTATTAGGAAAATGTACTTTTAAATTAACTATAATATAGTATTCCTTAAATATCCTGATTTTAATCTTAAAATTTAAACAATAAAGGAAAAAGTTCAATTTAGCCCCCAACATATGGGATCAGTGGTTATTTGGCTCCTAACGTTTATTTTTGACCCAATCAAACCCTATCGTATAAAACGTTTACAATTCAAATCCTACCATTAAAAAAGCCGTTAAAATTGACACGTGCTCTGCACGTGTCCTGATTAATTTTCAAAATACCCTCTTGTTAAAATTGTAAAAGTTAAAAAATTGACTAAAGCCCTAAGTTTCTATCGTGCCTGGTCACGTTTTCACTCTCTCCGGCATCGCACCGATAGTCGTTCGACTCACTCCCCTCGCACAGCTCGCACAGTCGCTCGGCTCGCTCGCATCGCACACATCACATAGCTCGCACAGATCGACTTTTGATATTGATCGACTTCTGGTACGCCTGCTTCTGATTCGCGCTCGCACAGCCCTTCGCTCGCTTGCTCGTAAGATGGATAATGGCAGTTCTTCAACTACATGTATGTTTTACTTGACTTTAAATTGTCATTTGGTTAAGAAAAATCAAACGCTGCAATTAAAAAGAAAATCAAATGGTATACTAGTCAAGAAAATTACCCTGTGTTGCAGTTCTTCAATTACAACACAGGGTGATTTTTTTTTAAAAAGTATACGATAGTCATTAAATGGAAAGGTTGCATTGAAGAATTTCCGCCAGATCTCCCCCGTCATCCAAACTCATCTAAAAAAGGTTTAGTATACTGAAAATCTGGCTTTTCAGAATCTCTTTGGATGTTGAGAAGTTTAGTTTATTATGTGGTTTTTGTCTGTTTGCTTGTTTTAAAATATGAATTATCCCCCATAATCTTAAGGGTACTTGTAACGCCTCGAATTATATAAACCCGGTTCGTTACACATAACTCGAACATAGCTAAGAAACTTTGGACCAAATTTTAAACTTCCCTCGAAAGTCAAAAATTCGACATTTTCTAAAAACTCAAAAGCATTTAAAATCTTGCAGCGGAAAAATCATTTGAGCAAAACAGAAATTTAACAGGACTGTGAAGCAATATTTGAAAATAACAGTTGAAATATTAAGAGAATAATTCGGCCAAAAGGGGTGAAGTCTTAAGCACGAAATACTTAGAATTTTTAAAGGGTCAAACGCATCTGCCGCTGAACAAGGTCAACGAAAAAGGGCAAAAACAAAACTGAAGGTTTCCACCGATGACGTCAACCGGCAGAATCTTTCTTCCAGCTTCTGCTGATCGCAAAACGACAAATGAAAGTCTTTTAAGTCACAAACCAAAAAGAGTACATCATCCGGTCACTAAACGGCAAACTACTTCCTACACCTACCGATAAGTCTAATACACGACATCCACCGGTGACTAAACGACAAAACTTCTGCTACATCATCCGATAGATTTAACACACGACATCCACCGGATGACTAAACGACAAAACTTCTGCTACATCATCCGATAGATTTAACACACGACATCCACCGGATGATGTCAGCCGGATGATCTATCCATCCGATAGACTTCATCTTCCGATAGACTAAATCTATCGGTAGACAAAACACATAACAACCTGAAATTCAACAAATAACCATTTGAAACCAACATCTGTATCCTTAACCAAATAAATCCCAAACAGGAAAATTTCAAAGGGGTTTTAAACACTCAAATAGTGTTGTCATTACATCCTCAGAACTATTGATAAAATACTCGACTACTAAAACTTCACCTACAGACAAATGTTAAACCGCCTCAACAGAACACCGAACCGTGGCATGAATGTGCTTCAACAACTTCAACTAATCCTCAGTAAATTCAGGAACACCTGCTGTCACTTCTTCACCTACATCACAAACTCATCTATTAGCCTAATGCTAACTAAGTGAAGCATTATTGAAACGAAATGCTGAAATGTAAATCTTAATCATGCAGTTTCTACTTTCCCAACTCAGTTACATTCGCGTTCACCGCATTCTGATCTCAATATTCCATTGGTGAAGTGAAATTCAATTCTCCCAAAGTAATAAATCCTCTACATCAATTAAGAGAAGGATTAGTTTCCCTTTAATAGCTATTATGATCCCCACCTGCTGTCACTTCTTCACCTACATCACAAAACTCATCTATTAGCCTAATGCTAATAAGTGAAGCATTATTGAAACGAAATGCTGAAATGTAAATCTTAATCATGCAGTTTCTACTTTCCCAACTCAGTTACATTCGCGTTCACCGCATTCTGATCTCAATATTCCATTGGGAGTGAAATCAATTCTCCCAAAGTAATAAATCCTCTACATCATTAAGAGAACGGGTCATAACACGTTCTGTTCATGCCTTACCATTCATTCCATGTAAATTCATTTTCGTATTCTTTCAAAAATATGATCCATGACAAACAAAATGCACTCAACATGCAAAAATCTACTGTTTTTTGAAGTAGGCCCGAAGGCACACGCATTACTTCACTTACCTGGCTTCTCGAGAGGTTTCTGGTTGTAGGATATTCCCAGAGCTGGCTCACCTAAAACATAAGCACAACATTACATAAACTTCATTCTAAACATTCGAAAATCTAAGGGGCTAGTCCTGGGAGCTCTTTTCTTCACCATTCTCGATTCATCGCTAAACCCCAAATCTCACCCCTCACTCACAGCACTTCTAAAACGCATACATTGTCATCCTTCAGTTACCTAGACACTAAAACAGCAAGTAATCGAATCAAAACTCACCTTGGTTGAAGGAAAATCGAGCAGGGGAATCGCCAGAGGTTCCTGCTGGAGAACTGGTGGCTGAGAGAAAAAAAAGGATAAACAGAATGGCATCTACAGTGCATTAAACCCAAAACCTTTTTCCTTAAATACGTTATCCACTTTTCAAATTGCTAATTACCCTTTTGTCCTTGTATAGTTATTAACTAACCTAATCACTTTCTCTCCCAATTCTTTCATAAAATTAGCACATCATAATTGATAAATTAAATTTGGTTTAATAGAACCGGGTGCTACAGTACTGGTCGAGTTCAAAATTAGGAAAAGTACGTTGAATTGATATTAGGAAATTGTGAATTTTAAAGGTGCTGTTGATTTTTCCAATTAGGAAAAGTACGTTGAATTGATATTTAGTTCTTCATATATTAACTCTTCAATGGCAGTTGTTCGTGAAGGAGTATCTCCCATTGTTTATTTTTGTCATGAAAGAGCTGCTATGCGCACATCATGGACACGAGACAATCCAGGACAAAGGTTTCTTGCATGTCAAAAATATGAGGTAAATACAATGAAATTGTGTGAATTATTTACTTTACTTTAGTTCGAATGCACTTACGTTATTCATTTTCTCATAGCAAGGCACAAGAGAATGTGATTTTTTCACATGGTACGATCCACCAACGAAGGAGAGAGAGAAGAAGGTACTGAATCTATTACAGTCGCGACTTAGGGAAGCATAAGCAAATAACGAGAAATTGCGAACAAAGTTACTATTATACAAGTCTTTGTGGATTGCCACAACCGTTGTAGTTGTTCTTTTAGTATGCTACAAAATGTAAAATGCAAAATGTGGATTGTCAAACTTTCTTTTGAGTGAATTACAGTTGTAGAATTTGTTGTTTATTTCTAGACTGTATTGATGTATTTGGAGTTTAGATAGTGTGTTTAATGTTTTGGGCATGAAAATTTATCAAGATGACGAGTTTTTTGTGAAACTCTTTGTTAGAACGATGTAACTATTGAACTTTGGAGTTCTGTGGTAGAGTCCTACAATAAATAGTGCATAGTTCCGCAGTTCACTATAGAGTCCCTCATTTGAAGTGCAAAAAACTCCAGAAAATTTCCAGTCAAAAAATTATTATAGTCAAAAAATTCATTTGTTGTTCCCGCACAGTATAAGTTAGTCAAAAAATTCATCATTCATTTGTTGTTCTCTTTCGATTTGGGTTCTGAACCTACATTCAACTTGCGATAATATTCAATGATTCAATCATTCATCATACTTCTTCCCCTGAGCCATCAAAAGAAACTTAGATTTAAAAGAAAATTTGCTAGAGTGTCACTTGTTTTTAGACTGTCCTTCAGCCAAAGAAAAACAATTTAAGAACAAATCAACTCAATTTCCATAACGCAACATATCAAACATTATATAAATGATAATAAACAAATATTATCAAACAAATCATCCAAAGATTATCAACAAAGTCCAGATCCTGCTGGAGCATTCGTCGGACAATGGGAGTGTTCCCTTTCATCTTATAAAAGACATACTTGTTTTGTCTTGCTTCCCTTTCATCTTACTTCTCTTTCATCTTATACCAAACTGCATCCCAAAAAGTTAACAAGAAGCAACCATTGTCTTGCTTCTAAAAACATGGTACAAAATACAACATCTAACAAAAAAATATCACTTATCACATGTTGTCGTTACCTAAAACCCATGAACAAATTATACTTGCTTTGGGAGCTTGTTCCTGCCGAGGAAGCCTAAAATGACAAGTATATAAATTATAAAAGACATCAATTGAGCATAAAAAACATGTTTTCATAGTAATTTTTACTTACTCGGGTTGTACTTGAGACTCTTTTGCACGTTCTTGCATTGTGATTAGGCTCACCACATTTCCCACATGTCATAATCATATTTTTCCTAGAAACTGATGTCTGGCCTTGGGTGTAACACCCGACAATTTCGGCCAGGTGATTTTCTTAACCATTTTAATTGTCACCATTTTATTGACCTTTATGATTTTAAAATTAATGCCAAGACTTATTTATTACAAGTTGAGTGAAACTAGGTTGGGTGGCAAGTTTGTAATTAAGGTGGATTTTAATTGGTATAAATAGGTTATGGGAATTCTTAAACCTCATTAAAACCTCGCTGTAGTCGACATTTCCTCTCTCGGCGATTCCCTTCCTTCCAGAGCTCCCTCTCTGCCTGCTATTCCTTCGCCGGCGACCAGTTCTTCAGCCTCCACTTTGACAATTCACGTTCTAGGTAAGACTTAGACAATGTAGTTACTGGGTAGTTACTTAGAGCTTTGTCTTCAGCTAGAACTTGAGGTTTCGGATTCTTCACTAACAGAGTAATGGTAGTGACAATCATGATCTGTGTTTAGTAATGGCATTTCTGATTCGATTCTGGACATTAAGATAATACACCGTGTTTAGTTGTTAGACTTAATCCGGTTATTTAGGTTCTAGAAGTTTAATCTGTACACACTAAGCGCTCGACTGGGAAGATTTAGAAATATTTATGTTAGGTACTAGGATGACTTTTAGTTAGGATTTTGATTTAACACTATGATGTGAAATGTTTCTAGGTGAAGAAGTTTGAAGAGAAGTGCTCAAGTTGCTAAGGAAACCAGGTAAGTGAGTGAGTAAGACTTTCGGCCATTAAGGCCCTACATCACAAGGGTACTAAGTAGAAGTTGTTTATGATGTTAAAAGTACCTGTGCTAACGTCTGGTTGTCTTCGGTACTCAAGTTGATGTTATGATCCTTTGATGAATGAATGGCTTGATCAATAGTCTGATGAACTAAGATTTACTCATGCTCATGCATCATGAATATTTCTCAAGCATATGAAAATGTTTTAAATGCATGATTTCTCCCATGAACAAGATATGAACATAAAACTTATGCAACAAGGATTAAGAGAGGGTTGAGGGCGGTTTGGCGTATGTCACTGTCCAAAAGAAGGACCATGAATACGACCCGCAAGGGACTATGTACACTCTCACTGTCAACCCCCTTTTCGGAACAAATCCTCCCTTAATCCATATGATGAAAACGAAGAACATGAACAAGAACAAGAACACGAAAAGATCATGAACATGTGTTTCCTTTAATTTGTGCATACATGCATACATGTTAGCATTTCACTCCTTACTAAGTATTAGGCTAATAGTTTAAACCTTATGATGTAGACGAAGAACTACCAGGTGAGGATTTCAAATCTAATGAGGATGTTTAAGACTGGTTGCTGGAAAGTGCTTAGGGTGACAGGCTGGTGGCTGGAAAGGCGAATATGACCCCTGGTTACAACTCCTATAATGTTAGTAAGGATTATGAATACTGAAGTCTATGTAGGATGCTTTTTCTTAAAACAATGGATACTGGAACCTGACTGACTAACTTCTGAGTTTGAGAATGATCGTGAAATGATAGAATGATCTGTTTTGTTAGAGTCTCTCGCTACACGTATTCTAGATGAGACTATGGTCCAATTGTGTGTTAGTTCATTCAGTCATGATGAAGTTTGTGAGAGTCTGAAAGTTTCCTGTCTATCAGATGATGTCTTCCATCGGATGATGACTTCCATCGGATGATGTCTTCTATCGGATGATGTCTTCTATCGGATGATGTCTTCGATCGGATGATGTCTTCTATCGAATGATATCTTCTATCAGAAGAAGTATGTATTAAGTTTTATCGTTTTGTGATCGGATGAAGTTTAATGAGTCACGTGATGTGCATGTGTCAATCGGTAGATGTAGGTTTTTCCATTATCGGCAGGAGTATGTATTAGGTTTTGTCGTTTTGTGATCGGATGAAGTTTAATGAATCACATGAGATGCATGTGTCAATCGGTAGATGTAGGTTTTTCCATTATCGGCAGGAGTATGTATTAGGTTTTGTCGTTTTGTGATCGGATGAAGTTTAATGAGTCACGTGATGTGCATGTGTCAATCGGTAGATGTAGGTTTTTCCATTATCGGCAGGAGTATGTATTAGGTTTTGTCGTTTTGTGATCGGATGAAGTTTAATGAGTCACGTGATGTGCATGTGTCAATCGGTAGATGTAGGTTTTTCCATTATCGGCAGGAGTATGTATTAGGTTTTGTCGTTTTGTGATCGGATGAAGTTTAATGAGTCACGTGATGTGCATGTGTCAATCGGTAGATGTAGGTTTTTCCATTATCGGCAGGAGTATGTATTAGGTTTTGTCGTTTTGTGATCGGATGAAGTTTAATGAGTCACGTGATGTGCATGTGTCAATCGGTAGATGTAGGTTTTTCCATTATCGGCAGGAGTATGTATTAGGTTTTGTCGTTTTGTGATCGGATGAAGTTTAATGAGTCACGTGATGTGCATGTGTCAATCGGTAGATGTAGGTTTTTCCATTATCGGCAGGAGTATGTATTAGGTTTTGTCGTTTTGTGATCGGATGAAGTTTAATGAGTCACGTGATGTGCATGTGTCAATCGGTAGATGTAGGTTTTTCCATTATCGGCAGGAGTATGTATTAGGTTTTGTCGTTTTGTGATCGGATGAAGTTTAATGAGTCACGTGATGTGCATGTGTCAATCGGTAGATGTAGGTTTTTCCATTATCGGCAGGAGTATGTATTAGGTTTTGTCGTTTTGTGATCGGATGAAGTTTAATGAGTCACGTGATGTGCATGTGTCAATCGGTAGATGTAGGTTTTTCCATTATCGGCAGGAGTATGTATTAGGTTTTGTCGTTTTGTGATCGGATGAAGTTTAATGAGTCACGTGATGTGCATGTGTCAATCGGTAGATGTAGGTTTTTCCATTATCGGCAGGAGTATGTATTAGGTTTTGTCGTTTTGTGATCGGATGAAGTTTAATGAATCACATGAGATGCATGTGTCAATCGGTAGATGTAGGTTTTTCCATTATCGGCAGGAGTATGTATTAGGTTTTGTATTAGGTTTTTTCCATTATCGCAGGAGTATGTTTCGTGTTGTCGTTGTGATCGGATGAAGTTAAATGAATCACATGAGATGGCATGTGGTCAATCGGTAGATGTAGGTTTTTCCATTATCGGCAGGAGTATGTATTAGGTTTTGTCGTTTTGTGATCGGATGAAGTTTAATGAATCACATGGGATGCATGTGTCAATCGATAGATGTAGGTTTTTCCATTATCGGCAGGAGTATGCATTAGGTTTTTTCGTTTTATGATCGGATGAAGTTTAATGAGTCACGTGATGTGCATGTGTCAATCGGTAGATGTAGGTTTTTCCATTATCGGCAGGAGTATGTATTAGGTTTTGTCGTTTTGTGATCGTATGAAGTTTAATGAATCACGTGGAATGCATGTGTCAATCGGTAGAAGCGTGCACTGATGACTCTTATTTTAGAGTCATTTTATGCTAATTTTACATAAGAAAACTTATATGAATTGAGTGATTGCAATAATAAAATTAGTATGAATTTACTGCAATTGCTATGTAATGCTGCAGCATTAATGCTTTGATTGAATTTAATTTATTTCATGCAGATTCTCTATTAAAAGCAAATTTTTCTCTTCAATTTAAATTTTATATTTTTATATTTGAATGTAATTTTATTAGAGGGAAAGTCAAATTCAAAAGTTGAAGATTATGGAGAGAGAGGAATCAAATCAAGAAAAATCGGGAAATTTGTTGCTTTGAATATGGAACATAATAAATGAGTATTATTTGGCTGCAGAATCAATAAGGAAAAGTGTAGAGACAAACGCAGCGGTAGATGCACTAAACGACAAAAACCAGCGGTAGATATAGAACGGAAACTGGGCAGCGGATGATTTAAAAAAGCTGGGCAGCGGATGATTTAAAAAAGCTGGGCAGCGGAAGAAGCTGAAAGAAATAAAAAATAGGGCAGCAGAAAAAGACAAAATCCGGCGGTAGATGCTGAAAGAAGAAAATAGAAGATGGTCACTGGGCAGCGGAAGACGTGATGAGGGGGCAGCACTAAAAGACGAAACCTAAATATCAACAGAAAGATTTATGGAGAGAGAAAAGTTATTCTGGAAATAACCACTAAAAGGTGGAACAATAAATGAGAATGGAGAGAGAAAGAGAAGATGGCATGCAGAATTAAAAGGGATATTTTTCTAAAAAAAAAGGGGAAGAAGGCAGAGAGCATGACTTCTTGCTGGAGAAGGAGTTCTGGAACAGAGGAGGAGAACGACAACATTGCTGAATTTTCTTCTTCTTCTTCTTTATTATTATTTTTATGTTATTGAAAACTTTATTTAGTATTGCTATCATGATTTTAGGCTAAATTTTATTATCTTGGTTAGGACGATAGTACTCGTTACGGTTTTTGCAACAATCTTGGTTTTGTTATGCAATTGTTTATTGAACAATTATTTGTGATATTTCTTGCTAAGTCAGATCATATCGATAGATAGGTTGACGATTCATGTTTATATTGTATCGATAGATAGATATAAATTCTTAGATGCACAAATAATTAATTGGATTAAATTGTTACAACGTGGTTAACATTAATTCAATTGACAATAAGAATGGGACAAATCTGAACTTCAATATTAGTTACATTCATTCTAGGTCGAAGGAAATTCTAATTTGAATTTATCTAGGCAATTCGAAAGAATCCTAGAATTATTTAATTCTTGTTGTTCATAGACAATGCTGTAGAGTATTACTAGAGCATCAGTAGTGAAATTATCGTAACGAAGAAATCGATCCTAGCCAAGGCCTTCTTTTATCGTTTTTACTTCGTTTACTCTGATTTACTTTATTTCATAGTCATTCTGATTTTATTTCTAATTAATTTTATTTATCATTTTAATATTTTTATAAGATTTTTATAGCAATTTACATACAATTAAAAATATCCTCGTGGGATCGATACTTTACTTACTTCTTACTTCGTTAGCGATACGTGCACTTGCGTATAAGTGTGTAATATCACTAACATGCACCATGCTTGTCGTTTTGCGATCGGTAGATGTCCTTGAGTTTTCAATTCCCTTCGGCCAAATGTCTTAACATTTTGTCTAATTATAAACGTTGTCTACTTATTGAGTTTTTCGCTGTAAAGTCGAGGATTAAAGTTAGAATTATCATCAGTGAGAGAAAATTTAAAATTTTCCGTAATTTCTCTTAGTTCAGTTCAATGTTTTGGGTAGCAAAACTGGGTCTGGAAGACTCAGGGTGTTACATTGGGAGCTTGTTCCTGCCGGAGAAGCCTGAAACGACGAGTATACAAATTATAAAAACATTTATTGAGCATAAAAAACATGTTGTCATAGTAATTTTTACTTACTCGGGTTGCACTTGAGACTCCTTTGCACGTTCTTGAATTATGATTAGACCCACCACATTTTTCACATGTCATAATCTTTTTTTTTTCTAGAAACTGATATGTGGCTTTGTGGTTCATCGATGTCTCTAGTTCTCTTCTTTTTTGGTCTGCCAGGTTGTCGTTTCATTAAAGGTGGCAGTATGGTGGGTGTACTTATAGAATGCCATATATCAGCACCGTTAAGTGGTCTAATGAAATGAGAGTACAATCAGATATATGTCTCCCGATGGTAGTATGGGTTATAGTCCTCGATATTCCTTCTCATGAATGAAAGACAAGGAATCACGTGCACACAAGGTATACCTGTCAGCTCCCACATGTAACAACTGCATCGCCGATTATGTAAGTCGACATCAAATTGTTGGAAATGATTAGTAACCTCAAATCTTTCCCCTCCCGCAGGCATTTGAAACCAGTGTCTTGCAGCATTCTTTAATTTCTCAACTTTCTTGCGAACTTCAGGACTTAGGAAGTCATTATATTTTTCCATTGTGCAATGCCTCTTCGCAATTCTAGCCATCAAAATCCTCCTAATTATTTCGAGCATCGTCAAGATTGGCTTATCTTTTGCTGGGAGTATTAAGGAGTTGAATGACTCGCTGAGGTTGTTCAAAGTGAGCTCGCACTTTGATTGTTGACTGAATGCATGTCGAGACCAAAACTTCAGAGGAATGTCTAACAATACCATGTATCCCACTCTATTCAAAGCAGCCAACTTGTCCATCTCATTTTTAAAGACAGCTCCTGTTGTAGCCAATGATGCATTCCACACTGCTTCTTTGTAGACTTTTCCCCGAAACTCTTTTTTAAAATTTGCATACAAGTGTCGTACACAATACCGAACTTCAGCTTCGGGTACCACATCCTCTAATGTTGGAACCAAACCCTGCATTGCAAATTGATAAGTGATATAACTATGCATTTCGAAACATAAGTACATGAAAAAGAAGACTTACTTTTTGCTGGTCTGAAATAAAAGTCAATCCACGACCATTGAAATTGTTTAGGTCCCTCAACAATAACCTCAAAAACCACATCCAAGACTCTTCGGTTTCACCCTCTACAACAGCAATGGAAATGGGAAATATTCCACCATCCCCATTAACTCCAATTGCCGTCAAAAGTTGTCCGTGACATTGTCCTTTTAAATGACAATCGTCCAAACTAATGACAGGTCGACAACAAGTTATAAATTCTGTCTTACATGCATTCAAACACATATACAGTCTCTTGAAAATTTTATTCTCTTCGCTATCTGTTGGATCCACACTCACTGTAACGACCCATTTTTCCAGCAAGATATTGTCCGCTCTGGGGATTGGGCTGTAACCCAATATCCTCCCCTCACGGCTTTGTTTGACGAGAACTTCCTAGTCGGTCACCCAACTTGGTACTACTCTCGCCGAAGCACTTTTAACTTCGAAGTTCTTATGGGATCCGTTGCCAATTGTGCTCCAAAACGCGTCTTGCTATCTTGGGAGTGTCTCTTTACATATGTTTCGTTTCCACATACTTCCCCAAGCGATGTGGGATTGTGACGACCCCTTTTTACAACCCGTCACCTTCCGGTTCGCCCGCGCAGACGTACCGCCATCCGGGTTCCGGTTCGTGCAGCCATCGTACACATACTTACACATCCGGGTCATCACAATCACCCTCCCTCGAGGGCCCAACGTCCTCGTTGGCCACATTTTCGGTTGGGTACAGGCTCTGATACCATTTGTAACGACCCATTTTTCCAGCAAGATATTGTCCGCTCTGGGGATTGGGCCGTAACCCAATATCCTCCCCTCACGGCTTTGTTTGACGAGGACTTCCCAGTCGGTCACCCAACCTGGTACTACTCTCGCCGAAGAACTTTAACTTCGAAGTTCTTATGGGATCCGTTGTCAATTGTGCTCCAAAACGCGTCTTGCTATCTTGGAAGGGTCTCTTTACATATGTTTCATTTCCACATACTTCTCCAAGCGATGTGGGATTGTGACGACCCCCTTTTTACAATCCGTCGCCTTCCGATTCTCCCGCGCGGACGTACCGCCATCTGGGTTCCGGTTCGTGCAGCCATCGTACACATACTTACACATACGGGTCATCACACTCACGATGCATGTGCTCCCAGGATTCGACCTATTAATTTCTTCTGCATATGACCACAATTTTTTATATTGCTCCTCTGAACTTCCATCCATCATTGTTCGAGCTTTCCTCCTTACCCTATATGCTACGGTCTTTGAGATGTTCACGTTGTAGTCTTCTCTTACTGTTTCAATAATAGACGCAATATTCCACTGTGGGTGACTTCTAAACATATGCAGGTACTCAGATGCTATCCATTTAGATGATGCATGACGACCATGAGTGCGAGACTTTCAATGTTTTAATCTTGTAGGTGTCCTTGGCCCACATCTTTGATGCATTCTCCATGGACATTCAGCTTTGAATACTGCTTGTAGTTTGCATTTTTCACTTTTCTTGAACCTAATATCATATTCATTCTCCATTGCAAACTTTTTTACTACGTCCTTTATGACATGTATCGAATTAAAAGTCTTTCCTAACTGAAGCTCATTGGGAGTATTGATGCTTGATGCTCGAACATTACTCTGTCTCATATCATCACCTGATTCTGTTAGTGAGTTTAATTCATCCTCATCCATACGTTGTGAAACAGAATCTATGGCAATTTCATTATCACTTGTCACTGAATCAACATTTTCGCCTTCTTCATCCCCATCAGAACTTAACACATCTGCATTCCCACGGCGTTCATCCCAATCAGCAGCTAACTCATCCTCGTCATCATCTAACTCATCAGCACTTACCTCATCTCCATTCCCACTACATTCATCCCCATCAGCATCAATTAATTCATCACCACTATCACTTAAATAACATATTGTACAATCGTCTTCATCCTCCACATAAATCCCAACGTATCGCTTTTCATCGAGTCTACTAACCATCTTCATCACATCCTTGTTAGTTTTCAAGCGATTCAATCCCTTTTGCAAACTCAATTTAGGAATCACATAAGAAAGAGTCTTCCATGCAGTGACTCCAAACTCCGCTAGCATGTCAATAATCACCAAAATGGACATTCGATCTCCCTTGCACTTGAGAATAATTTTCCTGTTTTCCACAGTTGTACATTAACCTCTTCTTATGTATGAATTTTCCTCCAAAATTTAACTCTATACTAAATTCATCCATATTTTTTACCTGCATTATAGAAAACATATATATAATCATTCTCCTTGACTAATTCTCTCGTGAGTTGAGTACCAGAAGTCGAGTACCAGAAGTCGATCAGAAACAGAAACAGGCGTACCAGAAGTCGATCAATAATCAGAAGACGATCAGAGAGCTGTGCGATGCGAGTAAGTCGAGCGACTGTGCGATGCGTGCGATGCAAGCGAGCCGAGCGACTGTGCGAGCTGTGCGATTGGAGAGAGTCGAGCGACTGTCGGTGCGATGCCGGAGAGAGTGGAAATGCGACCAGGCAACAATAAAAACTTAGGGCTTCAGCCAATTTTTTAACTTTTACAATTTTAATAGGAGGGTATTTTGGGGATTAACCAGGACACGTGCAGAGCACGTGTCAATTTTAACGGCCTTTTTAACGGTAGAGTTTGAATTGCAAACGTTTTATACGATATATTTTGATTGGGTCAAAAATATACGTTATGAGCCAAATGACCACCGACCCCATACGTTGGGGGCTAAATTGAACTTTTCCCAACAATTAATTATAAGTTTAATTTGCAATTAATTTGTAAATAAAAATCATGTTAGACTGTATTTGGAAGTGGACAAATAATAATTAAAAAACAAATCAAAATTAAAATTACATTTTAATTGGGAAAGAGAAATTAGACGGGTCATACACGTGTCTGATGATAAGCAATAGTTCATAGGATATAAGCAATAGTTTAGAGATGTTAAACGGGCGGGCTGGCTCGCTAGCCCGCCCGCTCGGGTCATACAGGCGAGTCAAGCCGAGCTCAGACATCCCGGCTCGCGAGCCCGTCAATGACCGGGCTCAACAAGCTCGCGAGCCAGCTCGCGAGCTGGCTCGTCAACGGAAGCCCAGCTCGGGTCCTGCGGCGAGCGTTGAGCCCTCTCCGACGTGGCGACGCCTGACCATCGATAATCTCCCACTCTTCGATATCTCGGTCAATCCCAATCCAATGCCCAGGTCGGGGCACTCTCCGGCGACTCTCCGACGCTCGACAGAAGACACGAATGCGATAAATCGAAACTAAATGTCTAAATGATGATTGATCATTGATCGGCTCTGCCTCTGGCTGTATGTTAAAATTTTGGGAAAGAAAACTGAAAAGAAATGTGAATCACAATTCACAGCCATCGGCTATCCTGCAAATTGCAATTGTAATGAAATAAATATACTTGATTAGATTAGTTGATTATATATTTATATTTATTGTGATCGTATTCGTAATATCATATAATATTATAATAACAATTAACAAATAACATTAAGTATTAACAACAATTAACAATAAACATAACAGAAACATAGCCGATTGATAGGCTATTTATGAGCGCTCAATCGGCCATTTCTCGTTAAAAGCAAGTGGCGACCACTAATGTAACTGGTCGACACATAAAAATCATTTTATTCCGAAGGTCGACCAAAAACCCTAACTCTCGACCCTTGACCCTTCTCAGCTTCTCTCTTGAGTCTCGACTCTCGACTCTCGACTGTCATCGGCTATTTTCGACCATTCTGCGCCATTTTCTTCTGATATTCATCTCTTCTCTTCATTTTACACCTCTAATGGCTTCATCATCTCGCAGCAAACTCACCATTCACAAAAGGAGATCAAAGAATGCTACTCCAGCCGCTGAAATTGACCAACAACCTATATGGCCCTCTCCTTTATTCAAGAATTCTAATTCATTGAAACGGTATGATGATGATTTCCAGTTCAAACCCCTGATTTTAAGTAGAAGAGTAGAATTTTATGATTTATATAGCTTAAATTTGGAACAGCTGTTAAAGGCTCTGGGGTTGTATGAGTTGTTCGATTTTGATGGACCTTACATTGAAACTCCAGTGAGAATGTTCTACGCAAATTTAGAACATTCTTTGAGGCCTCTCAAAATTATTAGTTATGTGTATGGAAAACACATAGAGATATCCTCAAGTTCAATAAATACAATTTTAGAACGTGAGTTCAACAACGAGGCTGAATGTTATTATGAGGTAGCCAAGGATCCTGATTTTGTGGGCACTAGTGAAGGAACTGAATTTTTGAGAATGATTGTTAAGGATCCAAATCAATTCCTTCCGTTGAAACCAAAGGCTAAGGATTTAAATGTACGTGCACGACTCATCCACCACATGATTACGTACAATCTTTTACCAAGAGATGGACATAGAGATCATATTAGTGGGATGGATCTCTATTTTTTGTATAAAATCTTTCGAGGAGAATCATTTAATGTTGGGTACGTAATTTTGAAATGGATGTTGCAAGTATTCTCCAACCCGGCCAAGTCTTTACCCTTTAATCTTCTTCTAATGAAGATTTTTGAGGTCAATAGTGTCCAAATTCCTAGGTCAGCAACTCGATTATCTTTGAAGAAAACTGACATCTACCACTTCCTCTGTAGCAAGAATGGGGATAGTACTCAATGAGACTGGGGAGTGGATTTTCAAAGGAGAACAAGCTAGAGCTGGTGCATCTGGGGCTGGGGCTGAAGCTGAACCCTCATATATGGAAATTGGCGAGGGTGGTAACGAGCAAAGACAAACTACTGAACCCTCATCCAATGCATCTAGAGGAAGTTTCTCTCACCTTGAGGAAAGGGTCAACACTTTGGAGGCCAGTATAGCTAGCATTGGCACAACTTTTGACTCCTTTCAGAACGTGATTCTCGATCGCTTTGATCAGATGGAAGCTCGGATGGACGCTCGGATGGACGCGATGGCAGATGAACTCCATGAAGAATTCAATGAGGTTCACGGGCATCTTTATTATCTTCAAGATTATTGGAATGACAGAATATACCCTCCAGTCGATCCTCCAGTCGATCCATGTTACTCTCCATCTCAGTGACATTTTATTTTTGTTTGTGTGCTTTTCATAGTTTATGAAAATTATAGTGACTAGTGAGTATGTAAATTGTAATTATTGAAATTTGAATGATTGAAAAATGAAAACTGAGTTACTTATTTTTGTACTTATCTATATCTGTTTAACTGTTTTGGAGTCAATTTTCCAATGTTTAAAATGAAATGTTAAGGACTGCAATTGTTTTTTTTTATAATGTCAAAAGGAGTGTCAACCAAAACTCACTATGGTCGACCATTAAATGTGACAAATGAAAATAGAAGTTACAGAAGCAATTCAAGTATCGACCATAACTCACTGGGGTCGACCATTAAATGTGACAAATGAAAACAGAAATTACAGAAGCAATTCAAGTGTCGACCATAACTCACTAGGGTCAACCATAAAGTGTCACAAATGAAAACAGAAATTACAGAAGCAATTCAAGTGTCGACCATAACTCACTGGGGTCGACCAGTTTTAATTGGTAAAACAGAGCCAACTCACTAGGGTCGACCAGTTTTAATTGGTAAAAACTAAAAACTAAAACAGAGCCAATTCCAATTCCAACGGTAACATTAAGTCATTAACAATGCAATGGTAACAAGAATGGTGAGTCGCTGAGATTCTGTGTCCGTTGCTCTCCCCCTTCACTTCACTAGTTCACTCCATTTTTTCTATAAAATTCTAATCCTCCCTTCATTTATTTTCACCTCAATCTCTCAATCTCTCTCACTTCACTTCAATTCATTTACTTATTTTACTACTCCTTATATTGCTCTTTTGTACTCTGCTATCTGCCTTTCTGTGATTCAAACTTTCAATAAGGTAAAATTTAGTTTATTCTTTTTATATTTACAAAATTTTTAATTATATTTAATAGTTATACATTTGTACTAACATATATTAATTTATTTTCGTAGGTTTCGTATACTGTATAAGTGATCAATTCACACCATCTCATACAAGACATAAAATATCTTGTTGGAATTTGGTTCTGGTATCATTTATTTGAAATTATTTTTAATTATGGATCCACGTGATTATAACATTGATTTTGACGATGATATTGAAGAAACTAGGGAAAATGCATTTTCAATAGGACAATCATCTGCACAAGCATCCACTTCCACTTCATCACCTAAAAAAAAAGAAACAAAACTTCTGAGGTATGAAAACATTTTGTAATGAAAGATATTAAAATAGGTGGAAAAATAGAATCCAGAGCTCAATGTAAATATTGTATTAAAAATTATGCATATGTTTCTGGTAGTTCAACCACCTCACTAAATAGACATTATCAAAAGTGTCATTTAAACGAGCAAGTTAGAGATCCTACGCAAAGATTATTAAATGCTAGTGGTAGTGGCACTTTTATGTATTCACAGAATAAAATGAGAGAAGGAATAGCAAAACTTGTAACACAATGTGAATTGCCCCTAACGTTTACTGATAGTGTTGAATTTGAAAATTTTATGAAAGAATATGCTACTCCTAACTTTAAACGTGTTCCTAGAAGTACTACTAGAAATGATATCATTAAAATGTTTAATGACATGAAAAATGAACTAATTGTATTTTTTTCAAATGCTCCTTCAATGTCTATTTGTATCACGTCTGATTTATGGAGTGCACGTAATTATATAGGATATGTAGTTGTAACTTCTCATTTCATAAATGAATCTTGGCAATTAAATAAAAGAATTTTAGGATTTCGTAATTGTGAATATCCCCACACTGGTATTACAATTTATAAATATATTATTGCAATATTGCAAGAATATTCTATTTCTATTAAAGATAGAATATTTAGCATAACACTTGATAATGCTAGTGCTAATGATTCTGCTATTTCTCATTTTAAAAATTATTTTCAATTACATGCTACTCACAATTCTCTTTTTCATATGAGATGTGTTTTTCATATTTTAAATTTAGTTGTTAAAGATGGTATGACATTTATTTCACTTCATATTGAGGCAAGGAGATATTTCATGGATTTCATGGCGAAAAATAAACCTATTATATGCGAAATCCAATTTTCACCCGATCGGTATGATGGAGATATTTTAGACATGCTTAATCAACGAAAATGGGAGAATCTTGCTGCATTAGGTGGTGATGCGAATGTAAGTATCGTTCGTGAATTCTACGCAAATTTGAAGGTATCCAATTCAGATAGTACAGTTGAAGTTTGGAAGAAGATCATCGACTTCTCTCCCAAGATCATTAATACTAAGTTTGGTTTGGAGAACTTATACGAAGATGATTATCATACCATGATGGAAGAGGGACCAGATTATGACATGATCATACAAGAGATGGGACACCGAGGTTCACAGTGGGTTTATTCAATCGTCAACCGAGCTCAACCATTACACTTGATACTAAGTTGTCTCAACTGCTATGCTCAAGCTTGGTGCAGGTTTATCAGGGGAAATTTAATGCCTACGTCCCAGAGTTCAGAACTTACCAAAGACCGGGCAGTACTCCTCTACTGTATTCTCACTGGTCGCTCCATAAATGTTAGCCGAATTATTCATAATAATATCAGTGCATATCGCAAGGGTTCGACCACTGCTGGCCATATCCATCTCATCCTCATCACGCAACTATGCGCAGCAAAGAATGTCCCTATGAGCTCAACTGACGAGCCTTGGATTCAGCCACAGCTTTATGTCTCTTCAAATATTTCAAGAATACCTAAGTGGCCATACGGGGAAGCTAGAAGAAATGGATTGGGATTCATTGAGCATGATACTGATGTTGAAATTCCTCCTCCACTGATGCCCTTGCCTCGTATCCGACGCAAAGATGGTTCACAATGGGACATAGCGGAGGCAAAAAGAGAGCGCGTCGAGACTCGTCGAAAACAACGATATGAAAATCAATCAACTATGCCTCCCGATCAAGGTGCCTCTTCATCATCTGTAGTGCCACCTCGCTCTTACTCAAATAACGATGTGGGGCAGATGTTAGAAAATCTTACAATCCAACAATGCCAAATGTTTGCCAACATGGCTGCTCAATATACCAGCTTTCAACAAGACATAAGACAAAGGCTAGAAAATATTTCTGATCAACATAGCACCTTTGAACAGGATGTAAGACAAAGGCTGGAAAATATTTCCAATCAACATACTAGCTTTGAACAGGATGCAAGACAAAGGCTGGAAAATATTTCCGATCAGCAAAGACGCATCGAACATTGGTTGACGCATATGCAAAATCATTCGGTAGAGCTGACAAACTTCTGTGCACGATACGTGAGATCATTAGATGCTCATTATGACCATTTGAATCTAGCGAACCCAAGTTTACCTATCTTTCTGGAGCACCTATTGAGACCATATCGCCCTCCACAAGAGGGTGGGGACAACGATGAGCCCGACGGCGACCAGTCATGAGCTAGAATTATGTTATTTTTTACCTACATTTTTAGTTTATATTATACATTGAATTTGTGGACATATTTATTTTAAATTTAGGTAATTATAGTATATTTTATGATATATTTTAGACTTTAGTTATACAATCAGAAATTTTTATTTATATAATTGTAAGCTCAGCTCGTTAAGCTCGGCTCGTTACTCTCGGCTCGTTACGCTCGTTGGGCCGGCTCGGCTCGGCTCGTTAGGCTCGTAGCTCGTGAGCCGGCTCGGGTTGAAAATTTTTTTGATCGGCTCGTTAGGCTCGGCTCGTTAAGCTCGGCAGGCTCGTTAGGCTCGGCTCGTTTGGCTCAGCAGGCTCGTGAGCCGAGACTTTCCCGGCTCGGCTCGGCTCGGCTTGGCTCGACTCGCTCGTTTAACATCTCTACAATAGTTCATAGGATTTATTTTTATTTTTTATTTGATAGTAAAGTTTATTGGTTGAGTTGGTGAATTTATCTATCGAATTTGTTTGGAATACAAAGTTAAAATTATTCAAAATTCCTCATAAAAATAAAAACTTTAAATCAGTAATCTAAATAAAACCAGAACTTGGACTTTAGTTTGGCTCAATTCTTCCTATCATCTGATTTTGTTGTAATTTCATTTTCTTTAAATAACAGGTGACCAGAATCGATTGAAGTCTAAAATCGAACCTGATCGAATCGCGCAAAGACGCATATTAGAAGGTGATGATTAGCCATCGCCCCACCCACCTCATCATTGTTGGGTTTTGAAATAAACTTTTGTAAAAAAAGAAAAAAAGATTAATTTAATTAGTTTACGATGATTTATTAACTTTAAAAATAAAAAAAATGTGTGACATGCCCTTTTCCTCGTCGTGGGCACCCTTGAAAAAAATTTCTACTACATTTTTGTTGTTTTCACTTCTCCAATTCTCGTTTGGTACACAGATTATCTTCTAATTGTACACTATAATAATATTTTCAGACGCATTGGTTTCAATTATCTGTATTTTTTTGAGGTTTTAAAGTATTAAAAAATAAGGTAATTATCGATTTGAACCCTGTACTATACACGTTTTTTCAATTTGCCCAATGTACTAAAAAAACCAACAAACTGAACCTTGTACTTTGATTCTGTTATCAGTTTTGACCTTCTATCAACAATTTCATTAAACCCTAATTGAAAAAACTACCAAACAATCTTGAATTTACTTGAAACTTTTACCACATGTTCACTAGTTAATGAGAAGATAATCTGAAAATTTTCGGGATTTTTTAACACATGTACAATTTATTGTAATTTTATTTTAGTATTTTATAAAAATATTATAATAAATCATACAAGTTTTAAAAAATTACGAAAATTTTTCTATTATCTACCCATAATGTGGTAAACATGTGGAAAACGTTTCAAATAAATCCAATATCTTTTGGTATTTGTTTAAATTAATCTCAATTTCTTCTTTACTTTATAAATTAATTTTTAAAAAAATACTAAACGATATTTGATTTATTTGAAAACATTTTCACATATTCAACCTATCATGGGTAGGTAATAGAAAACTTTTCGTAATTTTTTAAAATTTGTATAATTTATTATAATATTTTTATAAAATATTAAAATAAAATTACAATAAATCGTACATATGTTAATAAATCACAAAAAATTTCAGATTATCTTATCATTAAGTAGTGAACATGTGGTAAAAATTTCAACTGAATTGAATATCGTTTGATAGTTTTTTCAATGAGGGTTTAATAAAATTGTTGATAGAAGGTCAAAACTGATAATAGAAAACAAAGTACAGGGTTCGGTTTGTCGGTTTTTTTAGTACATGGGGCGAATTGAAAAATCGTGTATAATACAGAATTCAAATCGATAATTAACCTAAAAAATAAATAATAATTTAGATCTTAACATGCTACTTAATAAAGAGGACAACTCGTCAACCTAGTAGGAAGACAGACGGCTGGGACCCACTTAATATTATTTAAAATATATATATATATTATTTATCTTTAACAATGAAATTAAAATAATAAATTTGACTTCATTGTTCATCCGGGATGAATCATCCCACACCAAGTTAACAATCTCTTGGGAGCACGCACTCGAGTTAAGTACCGTTGTACACGTGTCTTTGTTTGGAATAAATAATTGAGAGAATTATTGGAAATATAATAATGCACCTGAATGAGGAAAGATTATGAAAGGTGAGAAAGTAAACTTTTACTTTCCCAATGATTCTGACATCTCACATGTACTCTTTCTCATGAATTATTTTAAGGATAATATATTAAATAACGCTATAACTATGTGCGATCAATTAGATTACTTCTTAATTATGTTTTATTAACAAAATAATTTAACAGCCCGAGCAAAGAGCTTGCAGTGGGGCTCAGTTTCATACAGGCAGAATTGTCTGTCGACTTCGTCAGACAACCGATGGTGGGCTGATAGGATTCTAACAATTCAACCACGACATTCCATTAAATTTTTTATAAAAAAATTTCAAGGGATCGGTCGCCCCAATAGTCGTGGCCCGCTGGCCATATCTCGAACCACCCTTTGGGGGTGGGCTCGAACGAGCTCGACCTTGGTCTCCCCAAAGCCGGCCGAATCTAACTTTACCAACTTCGGGCTTGCTTTATTAGTATACTGATCATTACGTTACTGTTCATTTCTAATTAGATTCAAAATTCAGTTACAATCTTTTCATTCATTTAATGTTTCTTGATGTATACAAATACTTAGGGGAAACAATACAGAACACTCAATTTTTCTTGGCCGCCTTTCTGTCGTCTCTGCCTTTTTCTTCTTCTTCTCCATTTCTCTGGTTCTACAGTTTCTTCCAAAGCTCAACTTGGTATCAGAGCTAAGAATGACATCCTCTAGTCCAACTCCTCCCTTCTCTCCCACTCTCACTCCCGTAAACGTTAACCCACCCCCCTTCCCTTCTCTTCCCCTTGTTAACCAGACACTTACAGTCAAATTAACTAGCACAAATTACCTGGTGTGGAAGGCTCAACTTCTTCATGTTGCCACTACGAACGACATCCAGCATCTTGTGCAAAGTGCTTCGGTTGCCCCTCCTCAATTTTTGGATCCCCTCCAATCTCAAATCAACCCAGCCTTCTTCTTAGCTGGATCTTTGCCTCACTGTCGAACAATATTCTTTCCCAACTGATCTCATTCACTACTGCCCACGAGGTCTAGTCCGCTTTAGACAAGCTTTTTTCCTCCTCCTCTATGGCGCGAATTACCGATCTTCGGAGCCGACTACACTCCCTGTCCAAAGACGGCCTCTTAGCTGCCTCCTATTTTCAGCAACTCACTACGATTTGCAACACCCTTGCAGCGGTTGGCGAACCAGTTTCTTACCGCGACAAAATTATTTACTTCCTCAATGGTTTAGGCAGTGAATACGATGCCTTTGTCACCGTGATTACCTCCATTACGCATCGAGCCGAACAGCCCCCTCTAGAAGAAATCCAGAGTCTTCTTTAAAGCTTCGACTTCCGCCTGGAAAAGCAAAACTCTGTAGCTGCCCTTCCGTTGTCGACTCTGATGCAGGAGAACGTTGCTGCTTATCAGCCTTTTCGTCCACCGTGGAGTCCTTGGCCTCTTGCCCCATTTTCCCCGCCTGCCTCCAGCGGTTTTTATCCACACGGACCCGGCCCCTGGCGCTCTCCTCGGCCAGCTCAGTAGAACAGGCCTAGGTATCAGATCTGCAACAGGATGGGCCATTCAGCTCTAAAGTGTTATCAGCTTCAGAATGCAGCTCAGCAAGCCCACTATCTGTTTTCTTCTACCCCGGCCGAAGCTCACTTCACTAGTCTCTCACCCGACCCAGCCCTAGCCCATTATCCTTTCCACTAAGCCCATTCCGAATTCACCCCTCACCCGGTCCAGCCTCTTAACCCTTCCCTTGACCCGGCCCAGCCTTTTACCTCAAACTCGAACTCCTTCTCCTAGCACACCTCCTCTGGTCTTCTTCCAACACCGACCTCTTCCTCGCCGTCTTCTTCGTGGATTCTCGACTCTGGCGCCACTCACCATTTTACGCCGCAACCCAAGCTTCTCAATCACCTCCAACCTCTTCCTGCACCCTCTCAGGTCACCACTGCTGAAGGTAAATTCCTTCATCTCTGTCATTTTGGTTTTACTGCTATTCCGGCCATCAGCTGATCTCTTCAACTGCAAAATGTTTATCACACCCCACATTTATCTCACAACCTACTAAGTGTCTCACAATTGTGCCGACAGAATTCAGTTTTCATTGAATTTCACTAGTCTGGTTTTTTTGTCAAGGATCGGAATACTCACCGAATCCTGCTTCGTGGTTTCCTCACTGATGGCCTCTATCATCGCTGTCGGTCCATCCTGTTTTGTCGCCTGCTACTCGGCATCCTCACACGCCGCCGGCTGGTCCAGTTCGATCCCTCACTACTCGGCAAGAACCTCTGTCTGCCTCTGTTTTGGCCAATCTTTGGCATTCACAGCTGGGTCACCCTGCTTTTCCCATTTTGCAGCAAGTACTTAAGACTTGTAATTTTCCTTCAAACAATGTTGTGCCTCCATTTTGTAATCCTTGCCAAATGAGCAAAAGTCATAAATTACCATTTTCAATTTCTGACTCTCATGCGCAATTTCCTTTCAATCTTGTTCATACTGATGTGGGTCCATCTCCCATCAAATTCGTTACTGGTGCATGATATTTTGTCTTGTTTGTTGATAATTGTACCCGCTTCACTTGGTTTTTTCCCCTCAAATTAAAAAGTGAAGTATACAATACCTTTGCAAATTTTTATCCATTCGTTCATACACAATTCGGTACTAAAATCAAAACTGTCTAATCTGACTGAGGTGGCGAATTTCAGGCTCTCACTCCTCTGTTTCAATTTTTAGGCATTCAGCATCTAGTTTTGTGTCCCTATAAAACAAAATAAAAATGGTAGAGTATAACAAAAAAATCGGCATGTTGTTGAAACCGGCTTCGCCCTACTCTTTCACTCCTCAGTCCCTCATTATTTCTGGACCTACGCCTTTACCATAGTTGCCACCTTGATAAATTTCCTACACACTCCTGTCCTCCATCACAAGTCCCCCTTTGACTGTTTGTTTCAAAAATTTCCTGATTATTCCTCTCTTCGTGTTTTTGATTGTCTTTGCTATCCCTTTATTCGGCCTTTCAATCAACACAAACTCCGGCCTTTCAATCAATACAAACTCCAGCCTCGCTCTCTTCCATGTGTCTTCCTCGGCCCCAGTCTCCGCTACAAAGGGTTTTTGTGTCTCGATCCTACCTCCCATAAACTATATATCTCTCGTTATGTCACATTCGTGGAGTCTTAATTCCCGTTTTCTTCTTTCAACAACCTGTCTCCCCACCCTCTTCCTTCACCCTTCAAATTCCTTATCTACCCTACCCTCACTCTACTTCATCTCCTCCTCTTTCTATTATACCTCTATCTTCACCCACCCCTACAGCCCAGTGTGTATCCCGTCCCTCCTCCCCCCTCACCTCATCACTACTCTGACTCCCTTTACCCTCCCTGACACCATCCCCTCTCCATTGCCCAACCCACCTATCCAAAACGCCTACCCTATGACGACCAGGGTCAAAGCAGGTGTGTTTAAGCCAAAGGCTCTTCTTCTTGAGCCTGCACTTGAACCAAAAACCTTCCACCAAGCTGCCAAATGTCCTCACTGGCTCACTGCCATGAAAGAAGAAATCTCTACGCTCACAGAAACCAACACTTGGTCCTTAGTTCCTCTTCTGAGCCATACCAAATTAATAGGCTGCAAGTGAGTTTTCAAGACTAAGTTAAACTCTGACGGAACCATTTCTCGATATAAGGCTCGTGTCGTCGCAAAAGGTTATGATCAGACAAAAGGTATTGATTACGATGAGACCTTCAGCCTAGTGGTCAAACCAACTTCCGTTCGCACCGTATTGTCCTTAGCTGTCTTCTCTCACTGGATCATCCGACAGCTTGATATCAGCAATGTTTTCCTACATGGAGATTTGACCGAGAAAGTTTACATGCAACAATCTCCCGGCTTTATTGACTCAGCTTCCCCGTCGGCTGTATGCTTCCTCCACAAGCCCTGTATGGTCTCAAGCAATCTCCAAGAGCATGGTACACCAAATTATACACCACATTGACTAACTTGGGGTTCTCAGCATGGAAGTCCAACTCCTCCCTCTTTATTCGTCGTACATCGTCATCCATTCTTATTATGCTAATGTATGTTGATGACCTTATTTTGACAGATGATTCTGCTCCCTTATTAGCCCAGTTGTTGACGTATCTCCAGTTTCAATTTAAAGTTCGTGACCTTGGCCCATTATCATACTTTCTCGGTATCTCAGTCACTCAGACACCTACGGGTATGACTTTTTCTCAGTTACGATATATATCTGAGTTACTTCATAGGGCAAATATGGGGTCTTGCAAACCAGTTCCCACTCCGATGGTGGCTGGTCTCGTTCTCTCTATCCACTCTGGGACCCTTCTCTATGATGGTTTTCTATATCGCAGCATAGTTGGGGGCCTCCAATATTGCTGCCTTACGAGACCTGATATTTCCTTCGCTGTCAATAAGGTTTTTTAGTTCATGCATGCACCCTCTGACACCCATTGGCAAGCAGTCAAGAGAATTCTACGAGATCTCCACGGTACTTCCTCTCTCGGCATCTCCTTCACACCGTCTGACTCTCTTGCCTTGACCTGCTATACGGATCCTGACTGGGCCTTTTGCCCCGATGATCGCAAAAGCACTAGTGGTTCTGTGTTTTTCTCGGCAAGAACCTCATATCTTGGTCTTCCACCAAACAGAAAGTCGTCTCCCGCTCCAGCACGGAATCAGAGTATCGCAGCGTTGCAAATGGTGCGGCCGAAGTCCTCTAACTTCAGTCACTACTCAAGGAATTAGGTATTCTCTCTCTCGCATTACCTCTCATTCTCTGTGATAACCTGAGTGCCACCTATCTCGCCTCCAACCCAGTAATGCACTCAAAATCCAAGCACGTGGATATTGACTTCCATTTTGTTTGGAAAAAAGTACTTCACAAGCAGCTATTGGTCAAATTCACTCTGTCGGATACCCAACTAGCTGATGCACTCACTAAGCCTCTACCACCACGTCGTTCAACCTCTTCCTTTCCAAGATCTTCAGCTTACGTCCGTGATTTTGCGAGGGGATATTAGCATACTGATCATTACATTACTGTTCATTTCTAGTTAGATTCAAAATTCAGTTACAATCTTTTTATTCATTTAATGTTTCTTGACGTATACAAATACTTGGGGGAAACAATACAAAACAGTCTCTGCCTTCTTTTTCTTCTTCTCCATTTCTCTGGTTCTACAATTTCTTCCAAAGCTCAACTTGCATGACTCGTTGTTGCCTTGATATATTATAGCTTAATTCTTTTTTTATTTACACTAAATTAATAAAAAGATCTTATTTTTACTAAAAAGTTACTGGAGTAAAAAAAAAACCTAATATTTAATGCGTTGAACATGATTACATGGATAAAAATAAGGATACGTGACATTGAAGTCATAATTATAACACACATTAAGTATTTATTCTTGTACCATTTAATCTAATTACCCTCTAGAAACAAAAACAAAAAATTTATGTTCTTTCCAACCGCGAAATTCCAACATCGAGGGACATTTTATGGCGATGAAATTCCTATTTCTTTTATAATTAAAAACATATGATTTAGATGTTAGGGATTCACCAAATGAGTGAAAAATAGAACTTGTTTTTCAATATTCAACAATAATGTGATGTTATATTTACTAAAAAATACAGTTTGATTAATTTATTTTCATTCTGAAAAACACAATGAGAAATAACGACTTGTCAATGGAGCACGCATCTTACTGACGACTTAGAGTACAATAGCTGAATTACTTTGAAAAAAGAAACTGTTCTAGGTGATTTTTGTGACAATAAAAGTTGTCTAAATTGTAGTGACC
>CM039511.1:14567095-14676189 GCA_022432975.1 Begonia masoniana | reverse complement strand
AAAAATTCACGGACTCCCACCAACCCTTCTGACTATCCATCTGGGGACTCCGATCATGTTTCTAAAAGAGCAAGACCAATGGGACTAACTGATGAGGTGCTGTAGTTTTGTTAACTGGTTGTTTGATAGGATTATATGTTGCAATCCTTCACAATTCATAGTTTTCTATCTGTTTTTAGGTAAATCTGCCAGTTAATGTGTTGCCAGTTTCTTTTCCGGGGCATGGACATGTTCAAGCGTTTAATGCACATGATGATTTGCCAAAAACAGTAATAAGAACACTAAACCAAGGGTCTTCGCCTATGAGCATGGATTTCCATCCCGTTCAACAGACTATACTTCTTGGTCTGCGCTTTAGATTTATTCTATTTTGAACCTTAGGTTGCAGTTTTCTTTTGGCATATTTTTTATTTGCATACAAATGTTGGTCCCTGCCAATGACTAATTTGTTTCACATGTGTTTCAGTTGGTACCAATGTTGGGGATATAGGGTTGTGGGAAGTAGGATCCAGGGAACGGCTTGTTTTAAGGAACTTCAAAGTTTGGGACCTTAGTGCATGTTCAGTGCCCCTACAGGTGGGCCTTCCTGTCCTAAAATAATCATTTTTATTGCATGTTATATTGGTTTCAGTCAACAAAATCCATCTTATTAATTGGAAACCAGGCTGCTCTAGTTAAAGATCCTGGTGTATCTGTTAACCGTGTGATTTGGAGCCCAGACGGTTCTTTATTCGGTGAGTATAATTGTGAAAAAATCACTCATACGACATTATGTTACCAAAATGACTATTGTGATTTCATTATGTGATGCATGTTTTTGTATAGGTGTTTCATATTCAAGGCACATTGTACAAATACACTCTTACCATGGGGGTGATGACGTACGACAGCACCTGGAGGTATATAATTTAATCGAGTATTGTTTTCATTGGCTTCATCTTCTCGTGTTGCTTTCGTTTTCCTTTTGCACGTTAACTATGAAATGTGTGCATCCAGATTGATGCTCACGTTGGTGGAGTAAATGATTTGGCATTTTCCAATCCCAACAAGCAACTTTGTGTAATAACCTGTGGAGATGACAAGACCATCAAGGTTGGTTAGAACATTACCAGTTTTGATATACATATATGTATACACGAGGAGAAAAACTGATATTGTTAGCATTTTATTCGATTATTTTAGGTCTGGGATGCTGCTACTGGGACAAGACAGTATACGTTTGAAGGCCACGAGGCTCCTGTTTATTCTGTTTGCCCTCATTACAAGGAGAACATTCAGGTTATTTTCCGTTAACATTTTTTATTTTATTTCAGAAATTCATGCTTATGCTTTAAAGGTCCTTCAAACACCACCAAACCTGCTAGTTGCCAGTGTTCAGTTTATTTATATTTCTTATTTTCAGTTTATTTTTTCAACGGCCCTAGATGGAAAGATAAAGGCATGGCTGTATGATAATCTGGGTTCTCGAGTTGACTATGATGCCCCTGGTCGCTGGTGCACGACCATGGCTTATAGTGCGGATGGTACAAGGTTAATATGCATAATCATGCTAATGTTCTTTTTGAGTCTTACTACATGATCCTTTTTGTATAACTTGTCTGATTGTTTTGTTTAGATTATTCTCATGTGGGACCAGTAAAGAGGGAGAGTCTTATATTGTTGAGTGGAATGAAAGTGAAGGAGCCGTAAAGAGAACTTATCAAGGGTTCCACAAACGTTCTCGAGGCGTTGTACAATTCGATACAACTAAAAACCGTTTTTTGGCTGCTGGTGATGATTTCTGTATCAAATTCTGGGATATGGACAATATTCAACTTTTGACTACTGTTGATGCTGATGGAGTCCTCCCAGTAAGTTGTTTTCAAGACCTTAGTAAAGCAATTGGTGTATTGAGAGTTCCTCAATTTATCCTTTCTGAATTTGTAGGCAAGTCCACGAATTCGCTTCAATAAAGACGGTACCCTTTTGGCTGTCTCTGCCAATGAAAATGGTATTAAAATTTTGGCTAATGTGGATGGTATCCGATCACTACGCACATTCGAGAACCTTTCATATGATTCATCAAGAGTGGTGGAAGTGATGACGAAGGTCTGTTGATCATGTGTTTATTTTTTTTAAACCTTCAATAAAATTGCCCATTAGCTTTGCTAAGATTTCATTTTTCCTACAGCCGTCAATAAACCCAATTTCAGCTGCTGCTGCGGCCACTGCTATTACTGCTGGACATTCTGATCGAGGAGCATCTGTGGTCACTGTTACAGGAATGGTTTGTGTCTTTCAATAACTTATTGGCATTGGTCATGAAAGAAACTTTCTTTTTCTAGATGGAAGTGAATAAATCTTAATTTTTTTTTTCTTTTATCTATCTTGCCAGAGTGGAGATACCCGGAATTTGGGGGACGTGAAGCCCAGAATTCCTGAAGATGCTAATGACAAGTCAAAGATTTGGAAGCTCACTGAAATTAGTGAACATTTGCAATGTCGGTCCTTGAGGCTTCCTGAAAATATGAGAGCAACAAAGGTAACTTTTCTGGCCCGTCTTTGGTTTGTTTCATATTTTGGTTATTTTGTTCCACATTAACAAATTTTCTGAATTACTATTGAAGAAGTATGTCAAGTTTTCATTTTGATTCTCGCAGATATCAAGGCTAATCTATACAAATTCTGGAGGTGCTATCTTGGCGCTAGCATCAAATGCTATTCATCTGCTGTGGAAGTGGCAGAGAAGTGAACGTAATTCTAATGGCAAGGTTAGGTTAAAGTTTTGATTTTCTCCTATTATTCATACCACTCCTTAGTTGGGAATAATTTAACTGTATATAGCTAACTAGTCCTTTATCCTTCAGGCGACTGCAAATGTTCCACCTCAATTATGGCAACCATCAAGTGGCATTTTAATGACCAATGATGTTACTGACACTAATCCTGAAGAAGCCGTCCCATGCTTTGCTTTGTCAAAGAACGACTCATATGTCATGTCAGCATCTGGTGGGAAGATTTCCCTATTCAATATGATGACATTTAAGGTAATATAATATTCCTCCAGTCTAGTATTAGATGCACTCGTGTTTTTCATAATCCAAACCTCACTCGACATTTTTGGTTGGTGCAGACGATGACTACTTTCATGCCTCCACCACCTGCTGCCACTTTCCTTGCTTTTCATCCTCAAGATAACAATATAATTGCTATTGGAATGGATGATTCCTCAATTCAGATATACAATGTTCGGGTGGATGAGGTATTACATGGTTTGGATCTATCTTCTATTTCTCTTGATAGTTACCATTCTTTTCATTGATCATATCCTAAATGCAGGTTAAGAGCAAGCTGAAAGGCCACTCAAAAAGAATTACTGGTCTTGCTTTCTCTCATGTCTTGAACGTTTTAATCTCATCCGGTGCTGATGCGCAGGTTATATGCTTACTTCATGGACATTTTTTATTCTTTGAATTGCTTTTTTGTTACATTGAACATATTACATTTGGTGACTTTGTTTTCAAGTAGTCAATGTACCTTCATGAAGATATGTCAAAGAATGTTTTTAAGAAGAACGAAAATTATGTATTTCCAATGGAAGTCTTGCGAAAAAGTTTTGCTTCAGTGATACTTCCATAATATTTGTGGACTTAGATTCTTCAACGATAGTTCTTATAAAGACATAACTTTATAATTTTCTTTCCAGATATGCGTATGGAGTTCTGATGGGTGGGAGAAGCAGAAGAGCAGGTTCTTGCAAATTCCTAGCGGCCGGGCACCGTCATCACAATCAGACACCCGAGTCCAATTTCATCATGATCAGATGCACTTTTTAGCAGTCCATGAGACCCAGCTCGCTATATTTGAAACGACAAAACTTGAGTGTGTAAAGCAGGTGTGATTTTTTGGAACCTGAAGCCATTTATGCTTTATTTTCATCTTAGTTCTTCTCCCTCATCCTTCTGTTCATATTTCCTATCTGTTAGTGGGTCCCTCGTGAATCTGCGGCGCATATTTCTCATGCTACATTCTCATGTGATAGCCAACTGGTATATGCCTGCTTCTTGGATGCCACTATCTGTGTTTTCAGTGCTGCAAATCTCAGACTACGATGCCGGATAAATCCTTCAGCTTATCTTCCAGCTAATGTCAGGTAGACCTTTCCTGATCACGCTTGTATATATATATTTTTATATCTAATTCAATTAATTATCTTGATTTGATGTGACTATAATAATCTAAGCTGATAGAATGTTTTTTTTTTGACACGAGGCGTGATTAGTTTATGACTAGGCTGACATGAAATGTTTTGATACATCTTCATGTTTTTGAATCGCAAAAAGGGTTTTCTTTTCAAGAAAGTTACCTCATGTTTTTGAATTGGAAAAGGGTTCTCTTTTTCAAGAAAGTTATCTCTTAACCTCATATCCTTTAAAATTCTAGCATTGGATTTTTAAACATAGTCAAGTGGGCAATGAGTTGAATGGAACTGCTGTACTTGAACATACTGGAGTGGCGTAACCGCTCCTTGGCTGTTTATCTGTAGCAGTGTTTCTTGGATTCCACAAGCACAATGCATTTTGCTTAATCAGCTTAGCTTGTGTAGTGGTTGATACTGATTCTGCTCCCCCAATGCAGCAACTCTAACGTACAACCTCTGGTAGTTGCTGCACACCCACAAGAAGCAAATCAATTTGCCTTAGGGCTATCAGATGGTGGGGTCCACGTCTTTGAACCCCTTGAATCTGAAGGAAAATGGGGTGTCCCTGCACCTGTCGAAAACGGTTCAGCAGCAAGTGTGTCAACTTCTCCTTCAGTTGGTGCTTCAGGTTCAGAACAAGCCCAAAGATGAACAAAATAGCTCCTTTTACTACTTAGGTAATCTTCACTTTTGACTTGCTTGTGTTTTTTTGGATCGCGCATTATTTGAGTTCCATTTTGTTGCAGTTTTATAGTTCATGATATTGTAACTCAGTCGAGGAACAACGAAGTGGTAGATTTTGCATGTTGCATCAGATTATAAGGTACACCCTGCAGAAGCATTAACTGCAAAAGGTTCTTTTTTTCTCCAGAAAGAAAATTTCTTGGATAATATGCTTTTTCTCTTCTCTGTTTTGTTTGTTTATTCAATTATTTGAATGCTGATCTTATTATATAGGTCAAATTGCTTCATTAGGTCTGTACTTTGTTAAATCATCTGTACACGATTGGAGGACTGGTTCCTCTGGAGACTTTTAAGTAACAAATCATGACAACTTCATAAGAATTTCAGATCAGTGTTAATGGAAAACAATGGAAATCTTCTTATGATGGGCCTGATCAGTTGTAACGTATCTGAAACTCATCCATAATTTTAATGGTGATGTTGGAAATTTATGTCTGGGATTTGTGATTATTCCAAACTGGACCCAGAGGTTTTCACATGCCTCCTGTTCTTCTTCTTCTTCTTTTTTCACCGGTTGCAAGCATCATTCTGTTTGAGTGTCTGATTAGAAGAGATTTGAGCAAGAGCAGACAATTTGCAGATAACTGGTAGAGGTGGTACAGATTTGAGGTATATGCCACTGCTTTTGTGCGGTCCGAAACCGAAACCTTTGAGAATTATATTTTTCAGAATGTGATTGAAAGATGTTTGATCGGTATTTTTTTGTTGGGTTCCAAGTGATTACTTAAGAACTCTCAATCCAAATTGTGTTTGTAGCGTTACTCAGTTGGAATTAGATTTCTTTTAGTAATTTGATGGATCATATATGTAATAATTTCATTTTAGTTTATAACATATTAATCAATGACTGAATATAGTAAGGTTATTCAAACTGGTGCCGTAAATATTTACAACAATTAGTCAATTGTTTTACTCACCGAAGGAATTCACATCACCGGCGAATCATTTTTTCAAGTAATAGTCACCCGGTCGAGTTAGAACTTAGCATAATGCCGTGTGTATCTCAAGATTTGGATTCCCAGTAATGAATCGTAGAAATGAATGCTATGAAGCTCAGTGAATCCTTTGGGTTGTTACCGTTGCTGACCCAGGTAAGACAGGGCGATTAAGAAGATGACCATCAATCCAGATGAAAAAAATTTGGAATTTTGAGTTACTCCCAATAAAACTCTTTGAGAGTTTGTATTATTTGAATTGTTGATTTCTGGAAATGGCATGAAACGAACCCAAAATTGAAAATCTAGAAAATTCCAGTGGTTGGTTCCTGTCCTCTTGTTCAGGGTGGAAAAAATCATGAACGTATAAATATACAAATAATATCTGCACTCTGAAGCTCCAATCGATAACCCACAACCCTACACTTATGGCCGCTGGTTCCATGTCTCTAAACGAAGTTGCTACTTTCTTGAGCTTCGCTTCTCTCCGCTCCAACCCTTTTTCTTCTCGGCTCCGTTCTAGTTTTATTCCTTTTCTATGGCGTTCCACCCACCTCCAGTTCCCGTCTTTTACCCACACAACAACATCGTTTCACTCCAGAATCACCAACATGGATTCTGCCGCCATCTCCAAACGAAGATTCTCGATGGCTGCAACGGCATCGCCTGCTTCGCAAAGCGATACCTCCGACGTTACGACCAAGATTCCCCCTGATAATCGGATCCCCGCTACGATTATTACCGGATTTCTTGGTGCTGGCAAGGTATATAATGTCTAGAAGGAAGCCATCATTTGAGATTGATTGGATTTTGCAGATTTAACGCATTAAATATTACACAATTAAGAGAAGCAGTCTTTGACTAAAAAACAAGTCCTTATGCTCTCTAGAAGCTACAGTTGCTTCTGCAGGAAAGAAGTTAGATGCAGTAAAACTCCAATTGCGAAGAGTTATAGGAGGTTCGGAAAGAAATAAGTGGTTTTAATGGCCGTCTTCGTTTTGCACTCTTACAATTTGGTTTAAAAGTTCTGGAGAAAATCGAAAATGTCAAAGTAAATATTAGAAACTTGTTTATCCTTATCTTTCTTTTTCATACTATGCAGACCACACTACTCAATCGCATATTGACTGCAGAACATGGGAAGAAAATTGCTGTGATCGAGAATGAGGTATGTACTCTTATTTTCTGTTCTGTTTGCATTATCTCAAATGATTTCTGTTCGTATAATATTGTTTGATAAATGCAGTATGGTGAAGTAGACATTGATGGCTCTTTGGTTGCTGCCAAAACTGCGGGTGCTGAGGACATTGTTATGTTGAACAACGGGTGCCTTTGCTGTACTGTGAGAGGCGATCTCGTTAGAATGATCTCAGAATTGGTGAATAGGAAGAAAGGAAAATTTGACCATATTGTAATCGAAACTACAGGTACAAAGCTAGCTTTTTGTTCATCAAACATGATACTGAATCTTATTATATTATGGAGATTGTATGTTTTCAGCCTTCTTCCTTGTCCAATGCTTCAGCCTTGCTATGCTTTACTTTTCTAATGGTATACTATATTGCTTGTTTAGATATGTCATAATTGACGTGTTTTAAAAGTTTCTATATTTTAAACTAGATGTTTAGCAACTATTCTGTTCCTGGAAAAGTAGTCAAATATCGATGTCTGGGACAATATTAATTTCAATATTGTTGAATGGACTTAAAATTTTAAGTTTGTTTACGAATTATCATTTTAGCTTGGTTACTCTAATTTGAGAAAAAAATGTTGTAAACTAAGCGTAGCTCTTTGCACTTCCGGAGAAGATGGTTTCTTATAAAACTAAGAATAAAGTAAAAAAAATAGAAAAACATAGATGTTTAGCAACTAATAATGACTAGTTTTTTTTCCTTTTTGGTTTTACTCCATTGTATAGGGTTGGCAAATCCAGCACCTATCATTCAGACATTTTATGCTGAAGATTCAGTTTTTAAAGATGTGAAGTTGGATGGTGTTGTCACCTTAGTCGATGCTAAACATGTTGAATTTCACCTGAATGAAGTTAAGCCAAAAGGCGTTGTCAACGAAGCGGTGGAACAAATAGCTTATGCTGATCGAATTATAGTAAACAAGGTACTCCTGATATTTGTTTGTTGGCATAAGAAACTCAGTTTGAATCGGTTTGAACTGTGAGAATAAATTCTTTTTTTTACTACTGGTACGTTTTTTTTCACCGAAACAAAATCTTTCCGCTAATCTATGATTGATTCCACCAGACGGATCTTGTTGACGAGCCACAAATTGCTAGTTTGGTCCAGCGAATAAGAGTTAGTATGCTGCTCTCTTTGTATTCTACGGAGATTATAATGTTTATTTAGATATTGAAGTTGATATGGTAATTTTGAATATAGAAATTAAATCGGATGGCTGAAATCAAGCGGACAGAGTTTGGAAAAGTTGATTTGGATTATGTTCTTGGTATTGGAGGCTTTGATTTGGAGAGGTTACTCTTCTATCTCATCTTCCTCTCTCTGTAGGCTAACACTTCCATAGTTTTTAAAACAACTACTATTCTTAGATTAAAATATTATTTCTAGGTTCATTCTTTCGACTGCTTCAAAATGTTCTTTTCATTATGGCATATATAGAACTGGTTTGACAATACTTCTATTTTTTGTCTTCGGCAAGTAGAAGTAGAACAAGTCCAAAAGTAGTTTTGTAGTTTTCTAAGTCCAGGAAGTCAAAAATGCCTTTTGGAAACTGTGCCAAGCACGCCAACTTCCAGTTTTTTATGTTTAAAATTTGTTAAAAATCTGCTAACCTGAGCCTGAAACCGATGTGCAATTTTAATGTTAACAGGATAGAGAGTGCCATTGATGCCGATGGTTCAGATGAAGAGCATACACATGCCAGTCATGATAAGAACCATGATCATGACCATGCCCATGATCATGATCATGATCACAAGGATGGTATCTATGTTTTTTCATATGAGCAAAACTCCCATGCTAAGTTCATTATAATTGAAAAAAATGGTTCTTGAGAGAGAATAATCTAACATTCTCAATTTTATCATCTAATAATATCATCTCTGATGCTAAAATATCCAGAACATGGTAAGGGTCACCATTTGCACGACCACACACACGACCCTGGAATTTCTTCCGTCAGTATTGTTTGTGAAGGAAGCTTGGATCTCGAGAAGGTTGGTGATATTTTTTTGTAAAATTAACAAAGGGGGAATATTTTCCAGATCAATTGGCTGCATCGGTCATGCGATCAATTTCGTTTGTTTTTCTCAAGATTCAATCTCTGACCCGTAAGTGCCTTTCAGGCTAACATGTGGCTCGGCAACCTCTTGTTGGATCGAAGTGATGATATATATCGAATGAAAGGTCTCCTCTCTGTGCAGGGTATGGATGAAAGATTTGTTTTTCAGGTGAGTTGAGAATCTGTGGAGTTGAACTATGATCAGATTTGGTATTTTATTTGGTCTGTATTGTAATTGCTGAACCAATTAAGAGTCTTTCTGCTTCAGCAGTTGTTTTTTGTCCTATCCTAGGAAGCGTGAACATTGATTTTGACGTGCAAGTATAATGTCAGTTTGTGTTCTAAAAAGAATTACCTCAGCAGTTGGTGTATCTGGTAACAATTATCTGCAATTTCTGGAAGACAAAGTCCATATAAACAACATGACATTTCTCTCTCAACTCAAAGTTAGATCTAGAGAGAGAAAGTAGGTCTTGATGTGTTTTTCTTGTTTTCAGCTTTGGTTTGTTCTATAATGGAAACTGTTTAATGCATGATTTGTAGGGAGTTCATGATATATTCCAAGGCTCGCCGGACAGATTGTGGGGGTCGGATGAACCGAGGATAAACAAGATTGTTTTTATAGGGAAGAACTTGGACGCTCAAGAATTAGAACAGGGTTTCAAAGCGTGTTTACTTTGATTTCCAATACCCATTTCTTCTCTAATTATTACCACACTTTTTTGTTCATGTACGAGGTTTTCAAATTTTCCGTCAGAACATTGAGTTCTTATACATTTCTGGATCAGATATCTCACATTTATAGGACCAAAAGCTCTATTTCATAGTCTTAATTTCGTTTAAATCTATGTTCTTATATCTGTCTTGACATTTAATGTTAGAAAATTACATCAACTTACTAGAAATGGATCATCATGATTGGTAAAATCTATGAACATGAATTGATAGAAAAATCAACCATATGCAGAAACTTGATCTCTAATTTATTGTCAAATTCAGCGTGAGCAGTATCCTTAAACCACCATTGATGAAGCTATGCAGAGATATTACTTGATCAACGCTCTTTATCTGTATACATTGGCATTCATGATTTCAAGAAGAATGTCTAAATATCAAACATACAAGAACGCCTAATCATCCATGTTCGATCTAACTTTCGATATAGGAAAATTGGGCCTGTAGTTCATCAAAGAGAAGTGGAGAACTGCATCGATTTTGGTCAGTCGATGGGAACTTCAACCTCCATTTTAAGGCCAGGGTGACTGAGAACCTGTTACAATAAAACTAAGATGAGGACTAGATCACCAATAAACACAAGAAATGGGTGTTTTTAAAGAGAGTTATGCTATGATTACTCTGTCATTTACTATCTTAAAATATTCGTTGTCGGGTAAAACGATGATTGGTGCAGTCAATGTAATAAATTAATAGACCATCGTTTGACACGTTAGCTAGTATTTTAAACGAGTGAACGTAACATTAATCTTTTATATATACAAGTGAGAAACCATCACTCTCTCTCTCTCTCTAACAGTTCATATTAATGGTAGAGCCACATTAAAAGTACCTTGACAAAGTCATCCAGCAATAGATAAGAATCCTTGGTATAACCTGCTTCCTTAAAAACTCGGATCAGGACTTGCTGTAAACAAAACATAACCCACCACAAAAATCATGTTTGTCATGTCTTGAACATTTCTGATGTTCATGTAGACATAGGTCCCATAGTACCCAAATAAACAAAAATAGTAAAAAAAATGAAAGAGCAAATAGAGGCAGGCTTTCTTGGTAATACCTCTCTTTGCTCATCAGACATAAATGAACCAGTTAAATCCCGGAGCACTTCGATTATATCTTTGAAAGATACCATCCCGTTGCAGTCCGAATCATATACTTTGAAAATAACTGCGCAGCCAGGCAATAAACAGATAAAATTTCCAGCTTCTACAAACTTTGATTCTATGTAACACATTTTCACACACTTGAAGTAAGTATTTTCAGGCGACAAGTGAATAATACAAAGAATAAAACTAAGTTCGAAAGCGACAATCATATAGTGTTTCTGATGAGGGTATGAGCCATACGATTAGCTTTTACGCACCATCATAACTCATGTCGTCCCAAAGATACAAGAGTATTTTGTAGATGCAAGATAAAGAGTTGCAGTTCTATATCAAATTCTATCCATTCCTTCAGGAATGGCTATTGTATGCCGTCCATAACGCTTAATCAGGTAAACTCGACCAGAAAGAAGCAAAAAACAAAGAAGAAACAAGAGCAAATGCAATAACCCAGGAGAAGCTCAATAAACAAGCATTGGAGATCATTGCCAATGCTTGTGCTGATTAGATAACTACCGATTATCAACTCCCTAGTTGCATCAATCCAGAATGAATAAAACTAAGATAAAACAGCAGATAAATTTGCACGTCCAAGCACTTACATTCGATTTTCTGTTGCAAGCTTGCTTTTGCACTGAATGCGGATAAGAAAGCCACGAAATCCTTAAAATTTAAACTATCAACCATCTTGAGCAGCCTCTGTATAGAGTGAAACACAAGGTCATTATGTTGGAACAGAGAAAACATCGACGCCATTATTTTTATTAATTAATCATAATCAATCTAACAAATAACCTGAGAAAGTGGATTCATGGCGAATTCCGGCACCGACAAGAACTCGTCGGCAGAAATGAATCCTTTCGCATTTCTGTCAAGTTGGCAAAATCTCTGATACAGGGACACTATTTCTTGTTGGGTGACTAAAAAAGGCAAAAAAGATTATTCAGAAATCAAAGGAACAAAACTAATAAAAGAAGCACAGACTTGAAGAAGACCAACATAAATTGTCGCAATGCTCTTGAACTTCTTCAATATCATATTGAGTAAGCATCGACGAAGCATTCCCCATCACAACCCAGAAGCCCAATTCCAACTACCGACCTAAAAATGTCGAAAACCTTCAAAAATGGTGGGGAATTTGTCGGGGAAAGCGATTGAAGGACCCCGGATGCCAAAAATCGACCTCCAGCACCTAACACTCAGGAGGCCAATTGATTAACTAAATTTTGCAGGGAACAAGAGCCAAACAGAAAGTTACAAAAGGTGGAGAGGGGAAGGCATGGCTTGCGAGAGTTTCGAAGAAATATGAAGCTATAGGCTTGACCTTGAAATCATCGAAAGCAAATTAAAGCAGACATAATTTGGTTGTAGAAGGTAACGAAGAAGAAGGCGATGACTTTTCCTAAGCTCGCGGATTTACTTTCTAGTTCTACCAAGATCTCCTCACCTATGTATCCTTTTTTTTTTTTTTTTTTTTTTTTTTTTTTTTTTTTTTTTTTATGATAAATTTTTCCCATGATTTTATATTTTTTATTATTTGATATTTATATAATTTAACATGAGATTAGAGTGTAAATCAAATGTTCTTTTTCTTTAAATTAAAGTTAAAATCTAAAATTAACTTCTGCACTCTTAAACCATTTTATGTGTGGACACGTGTTCTCATTTGATTCATTCTCTTTACCCAATTTTACATATTTTTTTAAATAAATTTTAGCCTCAAGATAAGTTCTTGACTCAAAGTAGAATTTATTAAAATAAATACATTTAAATTCATTAATTTTAGGGTAAAGTATAAAACAACCCTTGAACTATATAGAGGTGATGACAAATTACCGTTTAAATTCATTTCGCTAACTAAATTTTCTGTTAAAATGAATGCGACGAAATAAGAGCACGATAGAGATTGTATGCTATAGTGCATTTTTTGAATCGAAGTCCATTTCAAGCACCCACCTTAAACCCTTCACTCTTTCATTTACAGACAGACATCCACCTTAAACTTTGAAAGTCCGATCTCAAGACACTTTTCTACTCTTACATTTATGGACATCTGGAAGTAATTCTAGACTTTCATCCTCAATTTTAACAATAAATTAAACCGAAAGTACAAGTTTGTTAATGAAAAAAGTTAAAATATTAGTTTATTAATAAAATTGGTTTAAGGGTGCTCAAAAGTCAGATTATCGTTACCGCATTACCCCATAGTTTAAGGTTTTACGTTACCCCAAATACTATATATATAATTATCACTTTTCCACTAGTTCCATGCAATGCATTTAGGCTTTGACGAGTACTCTGAAAAAGTCATAAAAACTGATCAGATTTGTAACAATCAAGAATCAAGATCCAAGGATGGAAGGAAGTATTCTCATCCACACGGTTGAATTCTATCGTAATTTCAAAAGAACACAGGCTGCTCCACCGGCCACTCGGTAAAGTCCAACTCGGAAATATCGAGAATATAAGAAAAGGGTATTTGCAAAAGTGAAATGAGTTGAAATTGCAAGGTCCTGGAAATCCAGCAGAGTTCATAACAGAACATTTGGAGGACAAGAAAAAAAAGAATAAATCCACAGTCAAGGGAAGGCTTACTGCATCCCATCTTTGCTTTATTAAAGGCAACGCACGAGATAAACTTAACAGGCGTCAAGATCTCTACACGGTGGAGGCTTTGGCTCACTCAGCAATGTGGTGTTTCCTCCTTCTGGTCCGCATCTGATTCGGTTCGGATTTTGGGTCCCATGCTGAAATGGACATTACAAGATAAAATAACACCAGCCAGAAAAAATGTGTCGTCTAGACGAACTTGTGATTTCCTTGGGGAAAATAAGTGGAAAAAAAAAAACAACCAAGCTTCTATGTCAAGTTAGCTTACCGGTGGCTTCTCCCCTCTTCGAATCGCCTCCACGATCTCTATGACTCTTTTTGGAGTAACATCTTCCTATAAATGATATGAAGCTCATGCAGATTATGACAAGTAATTATATGATCATGAAATAATAATCAAATGATTGATATAATTTCATGCGCTTACAAAGTAATTGTAAGTGTATCCTTCGGATCCATTGGAGTAATCTGCAACGGTAATCATGGGAGCATTTACACAACATCCCTGCAGATGATTTAAAAGCATCAACATATTATCACTGGAATTGAATCAATTAATACATTCAAATTTTACAACTCAAAGACCTTGGGAAGAAAAGAGTAGAAATTCAATAATTTTTTCATTCTCATTTCAACTACAATTGGTCAGTGAAGACCCAGTAGATCAAGAACAAGTTATTACAGCATTACCTTATAGCAAGTATCGACTAAATTTTGCAACACTACAGTTGGTTTTGTTGGATATTAAAGATGAATAACAAAGCCAGAATAAAGTGTTTCTGATCAAATGTTCCTTTCTCGCTGTCATTGTCATTGTTAAGCAAATCCAGTGCTGAAAACTTGGTTATAACATTTGGGCGTGCGAACAGAAGATGAAAAATAAAAGAAAAGTTCGATAGATTACCATGCATTCCATTTCTCCAACAGAGAAGAGGCCATCCTTAGTTACTTCTGCACAAGATAAATACTATAGGTTTAGTTCTCTTGAACCAAAGAACAAGAAGTTTGAGAAATACGAAATAAAACCAACCAAATTGAGACAGATATTGAAAGGATCCAAACAAGAACTTAAACCGTACAGAAGTAAAAGACGACTAAGCTGTAAGCCTGTAAGTATATTGGATCTTAGTAGAAAATAGAGTATCTGAATGCAGGAATTACAGAACCAATGCTGGGATTCGAGAGAGCTCAGCTCTCTCCCACAAAATCCTTCCTCATTTTTCCTATCTCCATTTCTCTCCCGCTTTCTCTATTTAAAATATTCTGATAACCACCCACCATGTTCCCAGAATATTCCTTTCCAAAAGGGTTCCCTTACACCCCAAAAAAGCACTCATTACACCTACAGCTCATTTCTTTCTCTTCTTGCGTAAGTCAACCACTACGGAGGCTTATCAGACATATAGTTACATGGAAGGGATGATAGGCCCGTAAAGCACACAAAAAGGAAGTGAAACTCTAGATTCACAGATTTAATTTAAAAAAGAAAAAAAACTACAACGTCAAATTTTGGCTGTCATGGTAAAATTAGCAATGAGGAGTTTAGGGCCGTCAATGTCTCACTTTCCTCTAACAAATATGTATATAATGCTTACCATTGCGCTTGACTTTTAAGTGCTCCAGCAAAGTGCTTTCAATCTCCCTAGAACCACGAATCATACAAGGAGTAGTTCCACAAACTAATAGGTGGTACTTTCCTACCTGAAAAACAATAAATGCAGTTTATATCGATGAGCAAATGGTAAGCTAAGCAACTTTATTTGGATATGCCAACTAACAGATTTTAGTAATAGAAGAAAAATTATAAGCTCTCACCTTTGCTCGATTGAACATTGAATAGAATGTCGCAACCTCATAGACACGAATAGGGGCAACTTCTATAACCTTAGCTACCTACCATCGAGTGAAACACATATATTATTAACCTCAGCCTTTACCAATACAATAAAAGAAATAAGGACTATTCAGAAATCCAACATGATATGATGAGTTTTCCTATGAAAATATATTTGACAGAAAGACACTTTTCACAGGAGGGACATTCAGCAAACATTCGAAAGTTTATTCGAGCTATCAAATTCAGACCATTATTCCAATAGTTATTAGCAGTCTCAGAATTCCAAATCTTCTTCCAAAGACACGAAACCACACCTATAATTCTATGGAAGGATCTTAACGAGAAGGTGTCATCCAAGCTAGGATTTCAAATAATAGAATCTTGACCACCTCTCTCTCAAGACACTGTGAATTCCATTAAGTAACATGCAAAATCTGTCAATTCTTCATCCTTCCAAGGCCTAGTGAATGAAAGGTTCTGCCCAATCTCTGGACCCTTAGACCCAGCATGTCCAAAACTTCACATTCCCTGTCCCTAGTCAACATAAAGAAATCTGGAAATCCCTATCTAAGGAAAAAAGATCATTCCATCTATTCTTCCAAAAATATAATCGTGCCTTATTCATAACTATAACGATTCTTTTTTCCCACTAAGATATTGTCCGCTATGGAGATTGGGCCGTAACCCAATATCCTCATATCACGGCTTTGTTTGGCGAGCACTTCTCAGTTAGTCACCCAACTTGGTACTACTCTCGCCGAAGTACTTTCAACTTCGGAGTTCTTATAGGATCCGTTAGCAATTGTGCTCCAAAACGCGTCTTACTATCTTGGGAGAGTTTCCTTACATGTGTTTCTGATAGGACCCTGTTTTGCTGCAGATTTTAGAGCGCAACTCTCTCTCTAGACTAAGTCAGAAATGAAAAAAGGAAAAAAACCCACGATTAATTATTCCGCTACCCCTCCCAAAGGAATTACCAATCTATTAAATAAACCCTAAACAAACTCCTAATCTTAACTTTCCTTCGAATTAAGACAAATCTAATAGATTCAGAATTAATTACAAACAGACTCCTAATCTTAACTTTCCTTCTAATTAGGAAACAATCTAATAGAATCAGAAACAATAAATTATTAAATTACTAAATACCTTTTAAAATAAAATAATAATAATAATAATAATAATAATAATAATAATAATAATAATAATAATAATAATAATAATAATAATAATAATAATAATAATAATAATAATAATAATAATAATAATAATAATAATAATAATAATAATAATAATAATAATAATAATAATAATAATAATAATAATAATAATAATAATAATAATAATAATAATAATAATAATAATAATAATAATAATAATAATAATAATAATAATAATAATAATAATAATAATAATAATAATAATAATAATAATAATAATAATAATAATAATAATAATAATAATAATAATAATAATAATAATAATAATAATAATAATAATAATAATAATAATAATAATAATAATAATAATAATAATAATAATAATAATAATAATAATAATAATAATAATAATAATAATAATAATAATAATAATAATAATAATAATAATAATAATAATAATAATAATAATAATAATAATAATAATAATAATAATAATAATAATAATAATAATAATAATAATAATAATAATAATAATAATAATAATAATAATAATAATAATAATAATAATAATAATAATAATAATAATAATAATAATAATAATAATAATAATAATAATAATAATAATAATAATAATAATAATAATAATAATAATAATAATAATAATAATAATAATAATAATAATAATAATAATAATAATAATAATAATAATAATAATAATAATAATAATAATAATAATAATAATAATAATAATAATAATAATAATAATAATAATAATAATAATAATAATAATAATAATAATAATAATAATAATAATAATAATAATAATAATAATAATAATAATAATAATAATAATAATAATAATAATAATAATAATAATAATAATAATAATAATAATAATAATAATAATAATAATAATAATAATAATAATAATAATAATAATAATAATAATAATAATAATAATAATAATAATAATAATAATAATAATAATAATAATAATAATAATAATAATAATAATAATAATAATAATAATAATAATAATAATAATAATAATAATAATAATAATAATAATAATAATAATAATAATAATAATAATAATAATAATAATAATAATAATAATAATAATAATAATAATAATAATAATAATAATAATAATAATAATAATAATAATAATAATAATAATAATAATAATAATAATAATAATAATAATAATAATAATAATAATAATAATAATAATAATAATAATAATAATAATAATAATAATAATAATAATAATAATAATAATAATAATAATAATAATAATAATAATAATAATAATAATAATAATAATAATAATAATAATAATAATAATAATAATAATAATAATACCCCCACATTTGTTAGCCCAGAATCGATCCCTGCGGTCCCAACAACTTGGGAACATTTCCGTGGAGTCCCATGCTGCTACTCCTTTCGCTGTATGCCACTGGTGCTGTTGTGTCTGAGTGCGCATGGTTAGCGCCGATGGGTGTGGTATTGGCGCCGTCACAGAAATGGGTTGTTTTGCTTCTCAGCGAGGCGAAATCAGAAGTTGGTCCCATATGAAGTAGTTTTTTGTTTTTTCCCCCCCATCCAGTCGGCTCTCCGTCCGTGGAGGGTTTCCTTAGTGTCGAAAATCGGTATCCAAAAAAAAAAAAAAGTTTCCGAACTGCGCTTCCAGAGCTCAATTTTTTCCCGTGAGCCATAGACTCCAAAGATCGCAGTGACGGCTATGGATCAAATTGATAGGACCCTGTTTTGCTGCAGATTTTAGAGCGCAACTCTCTCTCTAGACAATGCTAAGAAATTAGAAATAAAGTAAAAAAAACTGATTAATTATTCGCTACCTCCCAAAGGAGATTACCAAGCTATTTAAATAACCCCTAAACAAACTCCTAATCTTAACTTTCCTTCGAATTAAGAAACAATCTAATATCTTCAGAATTAATACAAACAGACTCCTAATCTTAACTTTCTTCTAATTAGGAAACAATCTAATAGAATCAGAAACAATAAATTATTAAATTACTAAATACCTTTTTAAAATAAAATAATAATAATAATAATAATAATAATAATAATATATCTTATAATGCCTTGAATTGTAATTCCTCTTCGCTCCTTTCCGTACGTCTTGAACTTCACTAATTACTTCCCCGCCCAACGAGCAAACTTGTCCCTCAAGGTTGAAATCTGGTGAATTGGTTGTTTTTGAAGAATTTTTAATTTTTAATTTTCAATGCGGTTTTCTATCCCCGCCGCCCCTTTCCCACCCATCATCGACAAAAATCGACCATGATCCCTGTCCTCATCCTCAGGCCAATAATTCTCCTATTGACCACTCATGTTTGTCCGTATGCCCGCTCAGTAAGTGTGAATATGGTTGTGATGTTTTCCTCATTCACGGCAATTGTCCATTCCCTACCATCGACCATAATTTCCGAAACCTTGCGTTGTCCTGCGACGCGTTAGTTTTGGTTTTTGCTCCACCCTAAACGCTTCCCGACCACGGCGGGACAAGGTTCTATCCCTGCTGTCCACTTCAGGCCACGCTGGTGGAACGGCGCTCCAGGCATCGGCCACGTTTCCTCCTGCACGAGTCGCCTCCCCTATTGGGTTGATTTTTCGTTGCGACGTATCCACAAATCGTCACAGCAAGTTTGAATGTGTTAGGGATCTTCCCTGCGTGTCCCAACACTTGGGAACATATTCCGTGAGTCCGCCTGCGCACTCCTGTCGCTGCTATTGCCACTGTTGCTGGTTTGTGTCTGATGCGGCCGTGGTTATACGCGATGGGTGTGGTATTGCGTCCTTCACAGATGGTTGTTTTGCCCCTTCTCGCGAGCGAAATCAGAAGTTGTTCCATCGTTAGCTATTGTTCCATCCCATTCGGCTCTCCATCCCGTGAGGGTTTCCTTTATGTCGAACTATTCGGTATCCAGCTTTCCGACTGCTCTTCTTCACATAGCTTCAGTTTCTTTCCTTGAGCCATAGACTCCAAAGATCTTGAACGGCATCTGATACCAAATTGATAGGACCCTGTTTTGCTGCAGATTTTAGAGCGCAACTCTCTCTCTAGACTCTGCTAGAATTAGAATAAATACAAAAAACTGAGTTAATTTTCGCTACCTCCCAAAGGAGATTACCAAGCTATTTAAATAACCCCTAACAACTCTAATCTAACTTTACTTCGAATTAAGAAACAAATCTACTAGATCGGAATTAAATTACAAACAGACTCCTAATCTTAACTTTCCTTCTAATTAGGACAACAAATCTAAGAATCAGAAAAAATAATTATTAATTTACTAACATACCTTTTAAAAATAATCATAATATAATAATAATAATAATAATAATAATCTTATAATGCCTTAATTGTAATCCTCGTTCGCTCTTTCGTAAGTCTTGAACGGTCACTAATTATTCCCGACAAAAGAGCAAAAACTTGTCATCAAGGTTGAAATCTGGGAATTGTTGTTGAAGAATTTTAATTTTAATTTTCGAATGGGTTTTATATCCCAGCGCAGCCTGTAGCCACCCATCATCGAAAAAAATCGACCAGGATCCCGGTCCCATTCTCTCAGGCCAATATTCTCATATTGACACTCATGTGGTCTCGTATGGGCAAAGGCTCAGTAAAGTTGAAATATGGGTGTGATGTTGGCTCATCATGGCAATGTCCCTTCCCTACCATCGACCCGAATTTCGAAACTTGGCGTTGTTCCTGACGCGCTGTGTTAGTTGGTTTGTCTCCCACCCTCCGCTGCCCGACCCCGGCGGGACAAGGTTCTACTGTGTCCAGCTCCAGGCCAAGCTGGTGGAACGGCGCTCCAGGGCATCGGGCCACCCAGTTTCCTCCTGCACGAGTCGCCTCCCCTATTGGGTTGATTCGTTCGATATATTCAAATAATGGTCACAGCAAGTTTGAATTTGTTAGGACGATCCTGCGGTCCCAAAAACACTGGGAACCTATTCCTTGAGTCCATGCTGCACTCCTGTCGATGTATTGGCCACTTTGCTGTTGTGTTGATGCGGCAGTGGTTATCGCCGAGGGGTGTGGTATTGGCGCCTTCACAGATGGTGTTGTTTTGTTCCAGCGAGCGAAAGCAGACGTTGTTCCTAGAAGCTAGTTTTCCATCCATTCGGCTCTCCAGGCAGTGAGGGTTTCCTTTATTGTCGAAAATTCGGATCCAGCTTTCCGAACTGCTCTCCAGAGCTTCAATTTTTCCCTTGAGCATAGACTCCAAGACGTGACGGCTCTGATACCAAATTGATAGGACCCTGTTTTGCTGCAGATTTTAGAGCGCAACTCTCTCTCTAGACTAATGCTAAGAAATTAGAAATAAAGTAAAAAAACTGATTAATTATTCGCTACCTCCCAAAGGAGATTACCAAGTATTTTAAATAACCCTAAACAAATCCTAATCTTAACTTTCCTTCGAATTAAGAAACAAATCTAATAGATCAGAATTAAATTACAAACAGACTCCTAATCTTAACTTTCCTTCTAATTAGGAAACAAATCTAATAGAATCAGAAACAATAAATTATTAACATTACTAAATACCTTTTAATAATAATAATAATAATAATAATAATAATAATAATCTTATAATGCCTTAATTGTAATTCCTCTTTCGCCTCCTTTCGTAAGTCTTGAACGGTCACATAATTACTTCCCGCCCAACGAGCAAACTTGTCCTCAAGGTTGAAATCTGGGAATTGTTGTTGAAGAATTTTTAATTTTTAATTTTCGAATGCGGTTTTCTATCCCAGCCGCAGCCCTGTCGCCACCCATCATCGAAAAAAATCGACCAGGATCCCTGTCCATCATCTCAGGCCAATAATTCTCCTATTGACCACTCATGTTGGTCTCGTATGGCCAGGCTCAGTAAAGTTGAATATGGGTTGTGATGTTGTCTCATTCACTGGCAATTGTCCATTCCCTACCATCGAACCAGAATTTCCGAAACCTTGGCGTTGTCCTGACGACGCTGTTAGTTGGGTTTGTCTCCACCCTACGCTTCCCGACCACGGCGGGACAAGGTTCTATCCCTGCTGTCCAGCTTCAGGCCAAGCTGGTGGAACGGCGCTCCAGGGCATCGGGCCACCCAGGTTTCCTCCTGCACGAGTCGCCTCCCCTATTGGGTTGATTTCGTTCGACTCTATCCACATAAATCGTCACAGCAAGTTTGAATTTGTTAGGATCGATCCCTGCGGTCCCAACACTTGGGAACATATTCCTTGAGTCCCCTGCTGCACTCCTGTCGCTGCTATTGCCACTGTTGCTGTTGTGTCTGATGCGGCAGTGGTTATCGCCGATGGGTGTGGTATTGGCGCCTTCACAGATGGGTTGTTTTGCTTCTCAGCGAGCGAAATCAGAAGTTGTTCCATAGAAGCTAGTTTTCCATCCATTCGGCTCTCCAGTCCCGTGAGGGTTTCCTTTATTGTCGAAAATTCGGTATCCAGCTTTCCGAACTGCTCTTCCAGAGCTTCAATTTTCTTCCCTTGAGCCATAGACTCCAAAGATCGTGACGGCTCTGATACCAAATTGATAGGACCCTGTTTTGCTGCAGATTTTAGAGCGCAACTCTCTCTCTAGACTAATGCTAAGAAATTAGAAATAAAGTAAAAAAAACTGATTAATTATTCGCTACCTCCCAAAGGAGATTACCAAGCTATTTAAATAAACCCTAAACAAACTCCTAATCTTAACTTTATTTCTAATTAGGAAACAAATCTAATAGAATCAGAATTAAATTACAAACAGACTCCTAATCTTAACTTTCCTTCTAATTAGGAAACAAATCTAATAAAATCAGAAACAATAAATTATTAAATTACTAAATACCCTTTTAAAAATAATAATAATAATAATCTTATAATGCCTTAATTGTAATTCCTCTTTCGCCTCCTTTCGTAAGTCTTGAACGGTCACATCAGTTTCATTTCCATATACTTTCCTAAGCAATGTGGGATTGTGACGACCCCCTCTTTACGACCCGAGATTCGCCTATACTCGAGTCCGATATTCGCCTACACTCGGCTTAGGTTCCGAGGTTTGCCCCGCAACTCGAGATTTGCCCTGCAGTCGTACTCATACGTACACGTTCAATTCGGGTCATCCCAATAACTCTGAAATAGATGCTCTCCTCAAAACTAAAAGTTTTCCCGTTGCAATTCATACATCCTGAATTGCACACCCATAACTCCGTGCAGATGTTGTGTGCAGTGTTTCTCTGGCATATAATATATTGTATTAGTTTTAAAGAATCCAAAATCCAAAAAAAAAATTGTGCAATAAGAACATTGTTTCATCTTCCACCTTTCGACACTAATTAACTACCTATGGCTATCAAGCGACAATTTATTAATGACACCACGTATTAAGAACAAGATATTTTTTCCCCTGTGATGTGTATTATATGAATTGATGAGAAAAATGTCTCAAGCATAGTCAACATACTGCATTCATTGCCGAAACAGGAAGCCACCCTCCGTGCTGCTGTTGTGCTAGATCTAACAGTGGAATAACAGCAGATTGCTTGTAGTTGGATGGATAGTGAGACAATATCTCCTTAACCTAAAATGGTTAACAAACATTGTCAAAGGCTTCAAAACATGATTCAAGTAAAAGTTGAAGGGTAAGATTAAATAGTCCATCGAACCATTTCCAAGAACAATAAAGAGGAAGAGAGAATTAGTACAAGCATAAAAGTGTATATGGAAACTGACCAAACTGCCAGAAGATCGCAAGGTCATCCACCACAAAAAAAAAAAAAACTTTAAATAGCAATCATACTTTCTCAAGAGCAATATATTTGGATGAAAGGGTTTAAAATTTTTTCGAGATGAGATAATGGATGATACACCATAAGCTGCTCGGATTATAAATGATATGGAAAAAAAAAAAACACACAAAAAAGCCAACCAAAAAAGTGAAATTCGGTTTAGAATTTAGTTTATAGTATACCTTCACTTTGTTTACATCACTGAATTCCCACGGGAGATCAGGCTTGTTATCCGGCGTATCAAGGTGCTGCTCAACATTCATAATTTCAACTTACTAGCTCCAAATTCCAACAAAATTGAACAACTGAGAAGAGACAATTAATCCTCAAAGTCAAGGGCTTACATAATTAAGGGCAGTGGAAAAACATCGAGAAGGCTGCACGGCATAAAATACGTATGGTTAGAGCAAGCGATAGAAGCTGAAGAAAGATAAGGAGAACATCCAAAACCTGACGGAAAACTTGACGGATCTCGAAGAGGCGATTTGCAGCAAGCCGAGCCAGCATTTTGGAGAGGACCTACCACCTTAGAACTGAAAGAGAATTAAATTTGTAGGCTTCAATTTCGCAGATTCACAACCTCGGTAAGACGGACGTAAGCGAGAGAGAGAGAGAAGCAGGAGACGATCGACGATCCGATGGATCTGACAATGTTGACCGTGGTGGGTTGGTCCTTCGTAGTATCACAAAAGCTGGGCCTGAAAGGTCAGTCCATTGGGCTTCATTTAATATCCCATCTTCCTAAACTTCTTCACCTTCAATTAATTATTCATTATTTTTAATTAATCTACCCAATAAGCACACTCTAATTCTTCACCATCTCACCAACAAGAACCATTTTTTCTCTGTATATAATATGATTGGAGGTGACTCCATTTCTCGCGCCAACTCCTATCCCTATCATACCGAGCAAAGGGAGACAATATTCATTATCAGTTTTTAGGAGAAGTCGTACAAGTCTTTAGCGCGTAATTGGTCGATAATAAGACCGTCCATGATAGAGGAATCTCAATCCAGGCAAGCAGCACTTGCGCCTATTTTCGGGTTCGGAACTCTATTTTCAAGTTCCACTGGAAACTCTTGAATCTTGTTGCGTTGTTTTTACACTCGAAAGTAAAAAAGAAGAGATCAAATTCAATGCTCAAAACCAGAAAATTCATTCCCGAAAAACTTTGAAATTTGATACTCACGATTGAAAAATGTAAACGCAGGACCATCAAACATGATAACAAAATAAGATACTAGTACAAGAGTGAGAATGTGGGGGCCCGACCCTTTTCTTTCATACCCAAAAGGAGATCTCGAACGTGAATGCATCTGTTTGAGGAACAAAAACTTGGCCTCAAAACATCTTAAAAAGCAGGCCGCCATGAGTGGCGAAAAATGGTGCAAATACTAGAGATTCCACGGCCATGAGCTTGATTAGGATGTTGAGAGAGGGGCCGGAAGTGTCCTTCAGAGGATCTCCGATGGTGTCACCGATCACAGCCGCCTTGTGTGGTTCCGATCCTTTAGGCCCGAGAGTCCTTGCATGCTCCGAAGCACCGGCCTAAATAATTTTATGGAAATCAGAGACAAATTAGCACAACACTTGAGAAAAATGACTGGATACATGTTTTACCTCAATGTATTTCTTGGCATTGTCCCATGCACCACCAGTGTTAGAAGCTGATATTGCTACCTGAACAGAATTAAGCAGCAGCGAGGCAGAGTTTTACAAAACAGCACAGAATGGTTATTTCTAGTTTATACCAAAAACACAAGGACAGTCAACAATTTTCCTGCCAGAAAAAGAATGGCTAAACACAAACCCCCTAAACTGAAGTCGTGTAATACGAAGCATTTGGCAAATTTCACTACAAAAATCTGCTGAAATTTTTATTGATCAATTGCCATGTAAACCCACTATCGAATTACGTTATGAGATCTAGTTAATATGCACCAGATGGCCATAACCAAACAAACATGACTTATATATGCATTCTATATTATAAATTACCTGGACGCCTGAAACTAGAGAGCCGGCTAGGACGCCAGATAGGGTTTCAACGCCAAAGAAGGTCCCGACAATGAGGGGTGTGAGCATGACAAGGGCACCCGGAGGAATCATCTCCTTAATGGAGGCATCGGTGGAGATCTTAACACAAGTGGCGTAATCTGGTTTGGCAATTCCTTCCATCAGACCTGGTATAGTGTTGAACTGTCGGCGAACTTCCTCCACCATTTTCAAAGCGGCACTTCCAACACTTTTCATGGTCATTGCAGAGAACCAGTAGGGAAGCATGGCTCCGACAATCAATCCGATGAATACTTTCGGGGTCAAGACATCAACGGTTGAGATTGAAGCTCTGCTGACAAAGGCACCAAATAAGGCCAAGGACACTAGTGCCGCTGATCCAATGGCAAAGCCCTGGAAAAAGGTAACAACGGCCCTTTCACAAAACTTAGGCTGTGTTTGGAAAATGTAGCAATTCTAATAAGAACTCAGAAATTGCTAAGTCGTGTGCGTTACCTTTCCAATAGCAGCAGTGGTGTTTCCAGCAGCATCAAGAGCATCAGTTCTCTCGCGAATTCGGTGACTCATGCCTGCCATTTCAGCAATGCCTCCAGCATTGTCACTGATAGGTCCATAAGCATCAATGGCCAGTCCAGTAGCAATAGTGCTCAGCATTCCAAGAGCCGCCACAGCAATGCCATACATAGCAGCAAAACTAAAACTAACAAAAATACTGACAGCAATGGCAAAAATTGGAATTATAACGGACTTGTATCCCAGAGCAAGTCCAAAGATTACGTTAGTGGCTGCCCCGGTTCTGCAAGAATCTGCAACATCTTGCACGGGGCTGCATCAAAGGAAATTGCAAGGGTTAACAAATATCGCCAAAATTAAAAAGAAGTAAGCATCATTTTGCCAAATGTTTCCGTACCTGTAAGCATTGCTAGTATAATACTCGGTTACAAAACCAATAATAAGTCCAGCCCAAAGACCGACGCCCACACACAAGAAAAGTTGCCTGTAAGCCAAATGACATTAATAAATCATCTGCATGCACTGCAGCAAAATGGTCTAGATCACGGCACAAACTAAAAGGATTTGCTTGGGTTTAAAGTACTTAAGGCTGAAACATGAAAAACAGGCAACCGATATGAGCCAATCAAATAAGGGAGAAAACAACCGTGCAAAACCGTACCAGTTCTTGACAACTTTCTGGGTACCAAAATTGAAAATTGTGAAGGAAGATGGTAAAGCAATCAAACTAATGACAGCAATTCCCAAAGTCATAATAACAGTGGAAATGATAAGCTGCTTCTTTAGTGCTGGCTCGATTTCTTTAACAGACTTGATCTCAAAAAAGTCGGTGGCAAAGAGCGTTGTGATCAAACAAACAAGGATACCCATTGAGCTTATGAGAAGAGGATAGCACATTGCAGTAAAGTCGTGGTCGATTCCAAAAGAAGATATGGAAGCAACAACAAGAGCAGCACAAGATGACTCAGCATATGAGCCGAAAAGATCAGATCCCATTCCGGCAATATCACCAACATTATCACCAACGTTATCGGCAATAACCTAAAAGAACAATAAAGAACCAAAATCATGAATTAGTCATAATATCATAAGCTAAAAAATTATTTCTGAGGGATGAAACATACAGCTGGGTTTCTCGGGTCATCTTCAGGAATATTTCTCTCAACCTTTCCGACCAGATCAGCACCAACATCTGCAGCCTTCGTGTAGATACCACCACCGACTCTCCCAAACAGAGCCATAGAAGATCCACCAAGACCATAACCAGTAATAGCCTCAAAGAGGCCTTCCCAGTCATCACCATAATACAACTTAAAGAGATTGATGGTAATATACAGGACCAAAAGACCGTTTGCAGCTAGGAGAAAACCCATTACGGCACCAGACCTAAATGCAACAATAAAGGCCTTTCCAACACCTTTTCTTGCTTCCAATGTCGTCCTTGCATTTGCATAAGTAGCAATTTTCATGCCAAGATAACCTGATAAGACTGAGGTGATAGCACCTAACAAGAAAGACAGTGTACTGAAGATGGCCGTGGCAAGAGCTGGCTTGCACATTTTTTCCGGACTGTAAGTACATGACTGACTCTTTGTGCTGAAGCCCTCCACAGACCCCAGGAATAGAAAGATCAAAATTGCAAATGCAACCATGAAGACCCCAACATACTGATATTCAGTAAAGAGGAAGGATGTAGCACCTGTTATGTAGATTCATGACATAATATTTTAAATCCCAAAATTTACATCAATCCTAAAACTCAATTAAAATACTTCCAATTTCTATCCCGTTCAAGCTAGATAATGATCTAAAAAATTTCAGTAGAATTGATTTAACATCAGGTACTGCATTTTGAATCTCAACTTTAAATATTCAATTCATGTATCTCATTGCAAAATAATGAATGAAGCGTAACTATGAATAACATATCCAACAACAGTTATTAGTATTCTACAAAAGTACAAAAGATATATTAATTTTTCTGGCGTCATACAACTATCAGTCTTCAGTTGTTCATGTATTGGTTCTTCATTCAAGTTTTCCCTATTCTCTTTGCACCCTTCAAAGTCTAGGGACCAAATCTATTTCTGCACAAAAAATCCATGGAGTCTAGTAACTTATCCTAACTTGTGTACAAAATTTTTAGTGTACACCATGTTCGTATCCTATTGAATTAGTCAATGTGGGTAAGCTCGTTCAGACACTAAGAATATAAAGAACAAAACTAGATACTTTACTATCAGAAGCAGTAAAATCAAGGCCCAAAGTTCACTGTAGTCGAGCTCACTTCCTTCCATTAATTTTCAAAGCCACTTGAAAATATAATACCAGAGTATGACTAAAAACAACACATAAAACGTATAACATTCAGGGATACAAACTCAACGACAAACAGAGATCTAATTTATAATATAATTAAAAAGTGAGAATCTGCAAAAACTCATTGCGTCACATAAATTAAAATAATCGATATGTCCACATCCACATGCCACAAAATAAGGAGACAAAGTTCACGTGCACTAAACATGGAATGCACTTCTAATAAAATAGTAAGAAGGTATGGTTTAGATTTGAACTTGGGCTGTATTGTTATTTAGAAAAGACAAATAATATGGGTTGTATTATTTACAAACGACAAAAATAATAAGTAATGCCCACCGCCAGACTGACGACCCAAATGGGGATGCCTATAGATTAAAAAGAAGAAGCATAATAAAAAAATAATTGATATATCGATCAGCGACAAAAGAATAAAGCCAAAAGAAACTTATAGTTCAAAATTCAGCAAATTTCAAGACCAGGGGACGAAAAAAGAAAGAGAAAGTATAAAACTTTAAACGTGTAGAAGAAAAAGGAGAAAAGTAGATCTAAGAACAGAGCAAGCCTTTACAATCCAATATCGACGTTACATATGGAAAGAGAAGTTTATTTGAATAATATCTTGTTCTATCATACACCGACAAAATCTAAGCTTTGGCTCGGTGGGGTTTACCTCATAACGTGCAGTAGTGAAGTGAACCGAGTGTTTGAGCATTTTCATTTTCATTTTCAAAGCAACCAAACAGACTCTAAAGCCCAATGTCCTATGAAACAAGCAAAGTTTAACACCATAACATGATGATTTAGGGGGGATGAGTTTCAAACTTTCGAAAAAAAAAAAAGCAAACACATAAATGGGTTCTAAACAAAGAATAAAAAAGCTAAAGCAAACACAAAACCCACTAGATCTAGGCGAAACCAAACTGGATCTTACCTTCAGAAATTGCATTTTGTATTTCAGCGCACTTAAGAACAACATTATGGTCATTAAGCCCTTCTTCTTCTTCTTCAATGAGGTAGTCGCCATGGCCATTCTTGTTGCTGTTTACGGAAGAAGTTCGCCGCTCGGGCGTCAACTTCACTCGCGAAACGAGCAGCCATTGGACCAACGAGAAAGCTATTCCCACTACAGCGCAAACTGGAATCACTATCTCGGTAGCAAAGTCCGAGAGCAGCGTCATCGACACTATCTCCTTAAATGAAGATCCTTAGAACTGAAGAGGGAAGAGAGAAGACAGAAACGGTGGATCAGTAAGCCTATTTATAACAGGAAAAACAGAGGTTGGGAAGGATGTCTACAGTAGACCGAGTCTTAACATTGATCAGATGGTGTCGTATCCTGACCGTTGATCACTACCAGACGTTGTCCGTTCAAAACTGATTAATTTCAACGATGCGCGATTTAATCAGGGTGAACCAGATTATCTATCTTATTATAATTAAATAACGTGACAGTTTAAAAGCTGCGGGACCTAAAACGATCAGGACCGTCGAAAACAATGACCAAAATGTTAAGGATGAGATAGAGAACAGGGAATGATAGCTGCATAAGGTCTCGTAGATGACGTTTGGTACGTTGAAGGGCGTGCAAAGTATGGATAAGAATCTCCCTCTCGCTATGTTTGTTCCTTGTCTTTATTTTCTTCACTTGTATAAAATATTTAATTTAATATTAATTAAATAAAATTTGATTATAAATTTATAGTGGAGGTCGAAGCACTAATCTTACATGCTTCGAAGTTGCAATCTCACATCTTTTAAGAGAGTAAAAATACATAATATATAAGTAAAATTCTCATTACTACCTAATACAACGACTAATTTTAAAAATAAATTTGTACAGACTTCAGCTAAAGTAGAGTGTATTGTACTAGGAGCACTATAAAACATTACAATATTGAACCCACAAATTTTTATTAATTAAGTGACAATAACGTTAGATTTATCTTCTATTTCAACACTTTAATCGTACTTTATAACGTGTCACTTTTTTCATTAATTAATTATTATAATAATTATAATAAATAATAATTAATTAAAATAAAATATTAATTATACAAATTACATATTATCACTCATAAAGTAAAATAAAAGTATACAAATAAAAGTTAAACTTAACCTTACTTGTTAGGTGACTTAAAAGAAGTTGAACCAATATGCTTCTAAATCAGCCCGTCTATAATTAGATGGATACAAGCGTTCAACCCAAAAAAGAGAAAATTAAGTGATCATTTATTGTAACTTGTCTTATTATAATCAATCCTAGAACCAATTGAGTGTCACTTACTAAACAAGTCTTGAATAAAATAATAAAAAATTTTGGTAGGTAGGGAATAATTGGGAGTCTGTGATTTTTGGGTGTTGTTCATTGGTAGAGATGAGAAGTGAGGTACACGCCAATTAAGGATGGTGGCCCTTGGAGACTTCACAATTATTGAACCTAAAGTGTCAATTGATGCACCCCCTTCCCCTAAAGTGACTAGTTGAGACTAATTAGATTTCGGTCTAGTAGAAGCCTACGCAATTTTATTACACAACACATTTAGAAGGTACGTCTTCGTTTTTCTAAACGTAACATGTGATTATATAATTTTTCTTGTATAAACTAGATCGTTGCAATTACTTGATTTTGAGTCGTTCTCAATTTCATAGGATCAACTTCTATACACATTAAATGAATCTCTAGTCATTATTTTGTTAAAATAAAGTTAAAATATTATATGTAATCACTCATTTTATACTATCGTAATCATCTTCATGTTGTTCAAAACATTCTTTTAAATTTAGTAGTATAAAATTTATGTAGTATTCAACTTATTTTATATTTATTTTAATATTTTTACTTTTATTTTGTTATTCGGGCCAATCAAGAAGAGACTAACTCAAATTTCAATAGCAAGTAGAGGAGAGATTAAGGTTTAGTTTATTATACTTTTACATTTGATGATTTTTATATTAATTTATTTGTTAAATTATGTCACACCGAGTTAAAATATGAAAATTATACTAATGCGTCACAGTATCATCGTTGACGGTTTGCCTTTGCCTATCATTAATACAAACATTTCAAAACAATAACGATTGTAACTTAGTTCTTAGGTTTGTAATTTAATTATGTTTGACGTGAGACATATCAAGAAATCAAATCGGAAACAAGGCTCTACGCAAAAAAGATTGATAATATTAAAAAAGGTCAATCATAAGCGAAGATATTTGTTAGAATTAGGTGACATTGAACAATATTTGGCTCGACGTTGGTAACAGAGGAATCAATCTGTTCAAGTATTTTCGTTATGTAAACAAGCACCGTTTTCAACATAATTAATTTCTTTTCTTTGTTTGTAATTTTTTTTTGTTTAAATATTCAAGTAAATCACTATGTTCTCAAATTGCCTCAAATATATATATTTTTTGTTCCATGCCTTCACATAACCAAAGAAAAATCTTTTCCCCAGGAAAAGTTTTAAACTTTAAGGTATTTACCAAAAAAAAAAATCTCAAACCGTTGTTTTTTTTAAAAAATTTAAACTTTCAATCATAACAATTCAAACCTTAAACTATTTAAAACATAACAAAATAAACCTTGACAGTTAACTTATCTCCATCCGTTCTAAAAAAAGCCATAGAACGGACAACCGTTCTACAACAAACGACCGTCCGTTATTTTCAGTGCCACGTGGCACTTGACACGTTGGATCGGACTCACAAGTTGGATGTGGACACCCTCTGTTGCACGTGCGGTGCAACGTGTTCAGGAACAGTCGGCTGTTTCTGGAGAACATCCGACCGTTCTCACGCAAACAACCGATCGTTCTTCGAGAATAGCCACCCGTTCTGCTAGAACCACTGACCGTTCTGGGATATTGACCCTCCGTTGTAAACTGAGGGCGGAAAACGATCAGACGTTCCACGGAAGGGCTGTCCGTTCTACCAAACAGTTTCTAACTCGTGACTCAATAATTGTCACGGGATGGTCACTGTTTGTGATAACGGACGACCGGTTTACGGAATGGTCGTCTGTTCTCTCAAACAGTGACCAGCTCGTAACTCAATAATTGTCACGAGTGGGACACTGTTTGGTAGAACAGACGGCCGTTGTATTGAAAGGTCGTCTGTTCTACCAAACAGATTCCTGTCCGTAACAATTATTGAGTCACGGGTTGAAAGGGAACAGACGACCTTTGTTTGGAAAGACCATCTGTTCTATCAAACAGATTCATGTCCATAACAATTATTGAGTCACGGGCTGAAAGAGAACGGACGGTCGTTTCGTGAATGGCCATCCATTCTACTATACTATATAAGAAGATAACCTTTAATGCTGAACTCACAGATCTCGAAAACTCTGAAACCTCTAGCGACATTGTATTTCTAGCGACGTTTTATTTTTTAGTTTATTAGCAACGTTGATGTAACACCCGGTTTTACGGGTTTTTGGAATTTTGCTGTATATAGCATTTTGGTGAAATAAAAAATTTAGAGGAAATGAATCGTTAGTTAAATAATGAAATAGTTGAATATTAAACTAGGAGGGCAAATGAGTAATGTTACAAATAGAAATTTTAATAAAAACCTAAAAATACTCCCTTCCTCACTCAGTTTCTATTTTCACGAAGAAAAATCCTCAGGAGCAAACACCTAGGTGATTTTCGCGCCTCTTCACGGTTCCTTCCAATCAGTCGATTCTCCTCCCTCCGATCAAGTGATTCTTTCCGTTTTCTTCCTAAATCACAGCCCTAGGTGAGATTCTAACATTTTGATTCGTTTGTTTCTCGGTTTTAAGGTCGAAATTAGTTAGGGCTTGAATTATGTTTTTGAAGAAATATATCGTTTAGGTTAGAAATTATTAGTTTTATGAAATTGATGGTTATTGATGATGAGTTTATGATGGTTGTTGTTAGATTAGGTTGAAAATGAAGAGTTAGGTTAAATTTGGAGGTTAAATTATATAAACTCCACTGATATAAACTCCACTGATATAAACTCCACTGAAGGCTTATTGGAGAATTAATGAGCACAATGTGCTCGGTAAATTGCCTGAAAGACATAGATACAAGTTCTAGAGAAATTTATTTAGCTAGGAGTTTCATTAGTTTTGGAAATTTGATTGTTTAGGCCCGATTTTAATGTCGTGTATTGTGGATTGGTTTAGGTGAACAAAGCTCAAGGACGGAGCTCAGTGTGCTAAGGACCCGAGGTAAGTCTTCGTGACTTACTTGGCCGATTCGGCCTACACCATAAGAGAAATTGTCAATTAAGGATATTTGGTGATTTTAGTGTTCAGTGTATGTTAGATGAGTAGTTTAGGATATTCATTATGCTAGAATGTTTTTCCTAGGTTTTATGTACTGTTTTATGCTTTCCTTACGTTTAATGCATCTTACATGTCCATGCATCATGTGTTTTGTACTAGCACGAAAAATGAACTTCCGCATACGTTTTCATGAAAAGAAACGACTAATGAAAAGTTATGAATATATGTAATCCTGGTTACGTAAGGGGTGAGGTTCAGACATGGCTGTCCTGAGAAGAGGAGCATGTTTTCCCCTCGGTAGATGGAAAAGGCTATCTAACCTCGAGATGTGCCCTCTCCATCTGGTGAGAGTCAATCCTCGGTGACACCCCCTGCTATATAACTAGAGAATGAAAATGAACGCATGATTTTATGAATGACATATGCATGACATGTACTCTTATTTACGTAGACTTACTGAGCCTTTAGCTCATAGAATGTCTCTATGGTGTAGGTGATATTGAAACAGGTGAGAATGATATCCCTCCGCTCGATGAACAAACAGGTTGAAGAAGGGTGCCCGTGGGAGTGCACTGGCGCAGTCGGTGCAAATTTTAACCCGTGAGAGCAAATGGTTAAGCATTTTGAGGTTTTGGGTTTATTTTTGGCTGAAGGGTGAAAATATAGAAATTGTATAGAAAACTCATTTTAGGGTGATTGATATCTGGATAGTGCATGTATAGGTGTTTTGATGTTTTGGTTAGATTTGCGAACAAAGGCACAAAATGTCTATTTGATGGATTAAATAGATGAGTTCACCGTTGAATCAGTGTATGTCTTTCCGCTGTTTTGTTGATATTGATGAACTTTATTTATGGATGTGTATTTTGGTGGGTTGAAGAAAGTATGAGGTAGTGGTGTTTTAATATAGTTAGTGAAAAAGAGAAATGAGGGGAGGAGATGTGTGAAGAAGAAGTAAGGAAGCAGCACTCTGGAATTAAAGTCCAGAGAGCTTACCGATCGATCGCCAAGGAAGGCAATAGATCGGCTGACGTTTTATGGGCGTGATGTCTTTCTACCGATTTGTTGATGTTGATGAAATAGGTTTTGGACGAGTTAGGCTTGTACTTTGACGTTTGGAAAAAGGCATATGTCAAAGGTGGATGTAGAGTTCCGGTCGATTTAATTAAGTTGTGAAGTTTTTTGGTAAAGGGAAATAATCGACCGATTTTAGGTCAGTGTTGACATCAACCGATTTTAGGTCAGTGTCGACATCGACCGATTTTAGTCAGTATCGACATCGACCGATCTTGGTTAGCGTTGACCATCGAATCGACAGATGCGATCGGCAGACGCGATCGGTAGATGCGATCGGCAAACGCGATCGGTAGATGTTAATGGCAAAAGTCAATCTATGTTATAGACGTCGACCGATTTTGTTGTGGGTCGTAACTCCTCAAGTGCTGCGTCTTGTCGACTGAAGCCCCTGATTTATTGTCTTAACACTGGCACTTAAGATTTTTTTCAATTCAAGGTTCCACGTGTAAACGTCTTCCACTGAAGGAAATTTAATTGTCTTTAAACAAGTCAGATTAAAGGATCGAAATAAAAATTTAAATTTTATGACATTTTTAGGAATAGTGTTATGGGAAATTAAGGGTCGTTACAGTTGATGGATTCTAATTCAAGTATATGAGTTGATGCAGACGAGGCAACTAATCAAGCGCCACATGGACTGGTATTCGGGCGACACGCTCAGATGCGATCGGCAGACGCGATCGGTAGATGCGATCGGCAGACGCGATCGGTAGATGCGATCGGCAGACGCGATCGGTAGATGCGATCGGCAGACGCGATCGGTAGATGCGATCGGCAGACGCGATCGGTAGATGCGATCGGCAGACGCGATCGGTAGATGCGATCGGCAGACGCGATCGGTAGATGCGATCGGCAGACGCGATCGGTAGATGCGATCGGCAGACGCGATCGGTAGATGCGATCGGCAGACGCGATCGGTAGATGCGATCGGCAGACGCGATCGGTAGATGCGATCGGCAGACGCGATCGGTAGATGCGATCGGCAGACGCGATCGGTAGATGCGATCGGCAGACGCGATCGGTAGATGCGATCGGCAGACGCGATCGGTAGATGCGATCGGCAGACGCGATCGGTAGATGCGATCGGCAGACGCGATCGGTAGATGCGATCGGCAGACGCGATCGGTAGATGCGATCGGCAGACGCGATCGGTAGATGCGATCGGCAGACGCGATCGGTAGATGCGATCGGCAGACGCGATCGGTAGATGCGATCGGCAGACGCGATCGGTAGATGCGATCGGCAGACGCGATCGGTAGATGCGATCGGCAGACGCGATCGGTAGATGCGATCGGCAGACGCGATCGGTAGATGCGATCGGCAGACGCGATCGGTAGATGCGATCGGCAGACGCGATCGGTAGATGCGATCGGCAGACGCGATCGGTAGATGCGATCGGCAGACGCGATCGGTAGATGCGATCGGCAGACGCGATCGGTAGATGCGATCGGCAGACGCGATCGGTAGATGCGATCGGCAGACGCGATCGGTAGATGCGATCGGCAGACGCGATCGGTAGATGCGATCGGCAGACGCGATCGGTAGATGCGATCGGCAGACGCGATCGGTAGATGCGATCGGCAGACGCGATCGGTAGATGCGATCGGCAGACGCGATCGGTAGATGCGATCGGCAGACGCGATCGGTAGATGCGATCGGTAAGATTTTTTCAATTCAAGGTTCCACGTGTAAACGTCTTCCACTGAAGGAAATTTAATTGTCTTTAAACAAGTCAGATTAAAGGATCGAAATAAAAATTTAAATTTTATGACATTTTTAGGAATAGTGTTATGGGAAATTAAGGGTCGTTACAGTTGATGGATTCTAATTCAAGTATATGAGTTGATGCAGACGAGGCAACTAATCAAGCTGCCAACATGGACTGGTATTCGGGCGACACGCTCAGATACAAGGATCTTCGAACATTCAATCACTTAGAATGTGATGGAGAAATAGAGGTGCATTAAACCTCGCAAACCTTAGACGATGAGCTTTGAACACTGGTCGAGTCGGAAGATGACGAGGCGAAAAGCATACCGGTAAGGGAAGAAGTTTCTATGAATTTTTTTTGGGTAAAAAATATAGTTCTCTACAGGCCATTAGAGAAAAAATAGTCGAATATGCTTTGAATAATGGATATAACATCAAATTCATCAAAAGTGAAACTTGGCGACTCACGACAACGTGTGAAGTAGGATGTGAGTCGCAACTGCATGCTTCGATCATGCAAAATGAGCTTACATTCCAAATAAAGAGTACACCGATTTTCACAACTGTGCAAGAAAAATTGAGAATCGTCACGCTACTGCAAAATGGGTGGAAAACCATTATTTAGATAGGTTCAAATGTCAACCTACACGAGAAATTCGTTCTATTATCGAGACGGTGAGGAAGAATTTGAATGTGAACATTACACCCAGTCTTGCTAGAAGAGCAATAAGCGATGTTCGAGAACTTAATGACGGGAGGGGAGATGAAAAATTCAAGCTACTGCATTCGTACACAACAGAAATATCTAGATCAAATCCGGGTAGCATAGTGAAAATACATGGTTACCTAGTGGGCGATTGCCAGAATGAGTCATGCGTATTTGAAAGAATGTATATGTGTATGGCTGCTTACAAGACAGGTTTGCTGCAGCATGGCATACCTATTATCTGTTTGGATAGTTGTCATCTGAAGGGCTCTTTCCCTGACCAATTACTCACAGTCGTTAGTATTGATGGCGACAATAACATATATCATGTTGTCGTTGCCAATGTGGAGTCAGAGTGCACAGACTCATGGAAGTGGTTTTTGCAAATATTGAAGGAAAACCTAGACACTCCAGATGGACGTGGATGGACAATTGTGTCGAATCGACAAAAGGTACAACTATGTCGGATCACATTTGATATTGTTTTTCGTACAACTTATTTAGTGGTGTAATTGTACTGCGTAAGGAAGTTTTGTCTAGCAGACTGGATTTTAAGTGGGACCGTTTATGACCCCTCCAGCCTTTATTGGGAATTTACTTGGAAATGTGGTTCTGTCTAGGAGATTGTCCAGTACAGTCTTTCTTAGGAATTATCATGATCAGTACTCTCCACGTTGTGATCGTTAGATTGTTTTATGTTGACTTTGTTTTTCTTTCATATATTAGGGGTTGTCGCGTGCTGTGGATGAAGAATTAAGTTTAGTTGAACACCGCTACTGCCTCCGGCATATGTACGCAAACTTCAAAAGTCAATTTTGGGGCAGAGCGTTCAGAGATGCATTGTGGAATGCAACCAGAGCAACCACAAATTTTCATTTTGACATAGAAATGAGGAAACTGCATCAGATTCACCCGGATGCCCACACATGGCTTCGACGAACACCGCCTAGCTATGGAGCTAGTCATGCATTTTTCTCGATTCCCATGTGCGATATGACCTTGAATAATTTATGCGAGTCGTTCAATGCAGATCTATTGCCGGCTAGGGACAAACCGATTCTGACCATGTTCGAGATGATTCGAAAGTCCTTGATGACTTGCATTGTAAAAAAATACGAGAAGATGCTCTTGTAACAAACTTCCTGTGTCCTAAGATAAAGAAAAACCTTGGGAAGCTAGAACGTGCAGCTTAAAATTGGAATGTTGCGTTCGCAGGAGGTGCACGATTTGAGGTCAGTAATGACAATGAACAATATGTTGTCGACCTGAATGCAGACACGTGTAACTATTGCAGATGAGAGCTTACTAGAATCTCATGTGTCCATTTCAGTCTATGCATGCATTTCATGAGACTGACACCGGAAAATTTTGTTCATCGACGCTATCACCGGGCAACACATATAGAGACGTAATCAAACTTCATTTGTCCCATTAGTGGCATTGACATGTAGTTGCCACAGAATGAACATAATCATTCTGCCTGAGAGGAGGCGCCAACCTGGTAGGTCGAAGAAGAATAGAGTGCGCGATGTTGATGAGCCATCGAGGTCGACAATTTTTAGGATGAAATCTACGATGGCGTGTCGTATATGTTGGCATCACGGGCATAGTAGTCGCACTTGTCCTGACAGGGGATCCATTTCAGGCGTTGCTTCCACTTCTGCTTCCTAAGACATATTTATGAGTTTCCACACATTTGACAGGACACATGTAAATTTCAATAATTTTTTCATAAACATACTTTCATTATTTTTCTTAATATAGTTTTTATTATATGCATGAATATTCTACACACGGCTATGGACGAAGAAACGTATGACTATATTCGGGCTGTAATTTGTTATATCGACTTTTTTGGACCAGAGGAAACATTAAGCTGTAAGCTACCTTCCAATATCGTTTGGTATTTGTTTAAAATTAATTTTTTATAATGTGTAATGTAAGTATGTTTTATGATTTAATTCACTAAAATAACAATAAATCATACAAATGCTAAAAAAATCACGAAAATTTTCCTATTATCTTTCCATGGTTTGGTGAACAAACGGTCAAGTTTTCAAGTAAATCTAATATCTTTTGGTATTTTTTTAAAATTAATTTTTTATAATGTGTAATGTAAGTATGTTTTATGATTTAATTCACTAAAATGACAATAAATCGTACAAGTGCTAGAAAATCACGAAAATTTTCTTATTATCTTTCCATGGTTTGGTGAACAAATGGTTAAATTTTAAATAAATCTAATATCATTTGGTATTTTTTTTAAATTTTAAATAAATCTAATATCATTTGGTATTTTTTTTAAAATTAATTTTTTATAATGTGTAATGTAAGTATGTTTTATGATTTAATTCACTAAAATGACAATAATCGTACAAGTGCTAGAAAATCACGAAAATTTTCCTATTATCTTTCCATGGTTTGGTGAACAAATGGTTAAATTTTAAATAAATCTAATATCATTTGGTATTTTTTTTAAAATTAATTTTTTATAATGTGTAATGTAAGTATGTTTTATGATTTAATTCACTAAAATGACAATAATCGTACAAGTGCTAGAAAATCACGAAAATTTTCCTATTATCTTTCCATGGTTTGGTGAACAAATGGTTAAATTTTAAATAAATCTAATATCATTTGGTATTTTTTTTAAAATTAATTTTTTATAATGTGTAATGTAAGTATGTTTTATGATTTAATTCACTAAAATGACAATAATCGTACAAGTGCTAGAAAATCACGAAAATTTTCCTATTATCTTTCCATGGTTTGGTGAACAAATGGTTAAATTTTAAATAAATCTAATATCATTTGGTATTTTTTTTAAAATTAATTTTTTATAATGTGTAATGTAAGTATGTTTTATGATTTAATTCACTAAAATGACAATAATCGTACAAGTGCTAGAAAATCACGAAAATTTTCCTATTATCTTTCCATGGTTTGGTGAACAAATGGTTAAATTTTAAATAAATCTAATATCATTTGGTATTTTTTTTAAAATTAATTTTTTATAATGTGTAATGTAAGTATGTTTTATGATTTAATTCACTAAAATAACAATAAATCATACAAATGCTAAAAAATCACGAAAATTTTCCTATTATCTTTCCATGGTTTGGTGAACAAATGGTTAAATTTTAAATAAATCTAATATCATTTGGTATTTTTTTTAAAATTAATTTTTTATAATGTGTAATGTAAGTATGTTTTATGATTTAATTCACTAAAATAATAATAAATCATACAAATGCTAAAAAATCAGGATGATTTGCCTCGTATCTCTTTGGTAGTCCATCATCCCTCTAAGGTACTTTATCATCTGTCTATGAGACTCAATTACCTCTCTATGGGACTCTGTTTGTCTCACTTCAAGCTGATGGAGTCTCTCTGCGAGAGACTCTACCTCCGGCTGCGATAAGGCTTCCTCCATAGGAACATCCTGAGAGGTGGATGCTCCCTGATCTCTCTTCTCCATCCACGTCTCATCGACTTCAACTAGGCCTATCCGAATCAAATGAAACCTATCAAATACGTCGGCAGCCCGCTGTGTTCTCATCTGCTCTCTAGAAGGGAGCTCAATCTGGAATCGTTGTACGATCTTTTATATCAACGCGCCGTAGGGCAGGTTCTTGTTCCTTGTCCACCCGATCTCACAAATGTGACTTAAAATCAAGAATCCGGGGTCAAACTGCCTCCCGCTGTATAGCTTCTCCATAACATAGAGATCCATACAGCTCATGAGATCTCTATGTCCATGCCGTGGTAGGATGGTGTGGGACAACATGTTGTGAATGACCTGAGCTCTGAGATTCAAATCTCTGGATCTTGGCTTCACGAACCCCGCAATGTTAGAGTTGCGATGAATTTGCCTCATGAACTGTACTCCCTCGTCCGATCTGACAAAATGACAATCCCGGGAGACATGGTAGTATCTCTCTGCCCCTTCTCCGGCAAACTGTTCGTGGATTTTACACTTTACGCAAGTGCACGTATCGCAATCAAGTAGTATATAAATATTGATCCCACGAGGATATTCTTAGTCGAGTTAGATGCTATAAAAATTTTATAGAAGTATTAAAATTATAAATGAAAATAATTAAAAATAAAAGCCGAATGACGATGTAACAAAATAAAACAGGATAAACGAGATAAAATCAATGAAAGAAAGCCTTGGCTAGGATCGATTTCTTCGTTACGAAAGTTTTACTACTGATGCTCTGCAGCATTGTCTAATGAACAACAAGAATAAAATGATTCTAGGATTCTTTCGAATTGCCTAAATAAATTCAATCTAGAATTTCTCTCGACTTTGAAAGAAGGTACTAACATTGAATTTCATATTTGCCTCATTTTTATTGCCAATCGAATCAATGCTAACTACGTTGTAACAATTTAATTAGATTAATTATTCGTGCATCTTAGAATTTATATTTATCTTTCGATACAATATAAACACGGATCATCAACTTATCTATCAATACGATTTTAATTAAGCAAGGAATATCACAAATAATTGTTCAATAAACAATTGCATAAACAAACCGAGATCGTAGCAAAATTCGTAACAAATACTATCGTCCTAACCAAGTAAAAGAGTTTAGCTACTAGAGATAATTAAAATAAAACTAAAAATAATAATATTCATAAACAGCAAGGAGGAGAAGAAAAATGTCGTCTGGTCCTCGTCTCCAATTTCTGCTCTCTGGTCTCCAAAAATCTCTTCTCCAGAATGCTTCTTTTTCGTTCCAGAATCCTTTTTTGTAGTGTATATTCTCTCTCTAATCCCTCGAATCACTCATTCTCTTTCTTCCTTTTTGGGATTTTATTCTTTTTCTGGCTCTTCTATCTCTTTCTCTTTCCAGTGCTCTCTTTGTTGAGTTTTTGTCTTTTAGTGTTGCCCTTTTTCATATCGACCGCTGCCCACTTCGTCCATTTCTTTCCAAGTCGTCCATTCTTCTTTTATCGTCCATTTTCTGTTTGTCCCAATCAAGTCCGCGATTTGGCGTGAGTTTTTGTCTTGTAGTACTTTTTGTCTTTTAGTGCCCCCTTTTCTTCATCGACCGCTGTTTTATTTTAATACTCACTTTTTGTCTTTTAGTGCTTCTTTTTATAATGCCACTTCAGCATCGTTCACTTCTTCTACAATCGTTCATTTTTCTTCTGTTGTCTACTCTCTTTTATTTTATTATCCGTTTTCAGTTGTCGTCCACTCTTTATGCATGCCGGATGTCTTTTCTTATTTTTTGTTGTCCACTCTATATCCATCGTCCACTTCTCTATCTATCGTCCATTTCTCCTTGTTGTATCAGTTGTCCATTTGCACTGTTGGCGTCCAAAGTTGACCGTGCTTTTCCTCATTGGTGGGCCTCCTTTCACCTTCATCTCATTTAATTTGTTTACTTGATTTTAGCCAGCTTTTCCTTCATAAATCTGCGGCCAAATAATATCCATTTCTTTTTCTCCATATTTAGCGCAACAAATTTCTCATTTTTCTTGATTTGTTTTCTCTTTCTTCATAAGTCTTCCGCATTTGAATTGATTCTCCCGCTATAAAAAAATTGCATTTAATTAAGAAAATATAAATTTCAAATTAATGAGAAAATCTGCTTTTAATAGATAATCCGCATGAAATATATTAAATTAAATCAAGGCACCGATACTGCAGCATTATATAGTACTTGTAGTAAATTCCTACCAATTTATTCTTATATTCACTCAATTCATATACGTTTTTTCAACTAATTACCGTATAAAATAACTCTAATTTAAGAGTTATCACAAACCCGATCAACTCATTGACCGTCTCTAGAGTAACCTCTATCTCCGAACCCAGGATGTACATCTTTATAATTCTTGATCTCTCGCTAAAGGTCAAGTTCGCAAAAAATAGGAAAACAATTCAGTCACAACTTTCGCCCCAGTACACTATACACCCCGTGCAGGCTGATTCTGTCGAACATCTCCTAGATCTCCAGGGACTCCCAATCTTTATAGTCCACTGTCTTCGAAGGCATAACATAGTGGTGTAATTGATCCAGCTCAAACTGCTATTTGCACATCTGATTGTGAAATTCAAGCGACATGAATCCAGACCGCGGTCACCGCACGCTGGTCGGTTAGTCAAGTCACCTTGTGTCGTACCTCCTTGCGATGTTGACAGTGCCTGACATTTCGATGGCCCAATTTTTTGCCTACTAATCAATCTCCCAGCTATTTTAAGGCAATTTTTGAAAATTGTTTTTGTGAATTTAAGGGCTCGGATTTGTCAAATTTCGGCTGAAAATCAATGGAAACACTTGATAGTGGACAAATCACCAAGGTGGAGTGTAAAACTATCGAATTTTTGAGAAAAAATGCAAAAGGGCCGAGAGAATTTGAGATTTTTCAAAAGTGGGGACGAGTTTTTGGCCTTTGTTTCTATATAAACTATCGGGGAACGGATGGCCGTTCAGGGGGTGTTGACCCTCCGTTCTCAGCCATAATTTTATGAACGGAGGGTCAATAGCCCACAATAGCCGTCCGTTCTATAAGAACGGTCGGCTGTTGTTATATAACGTCCGACCATTCTTCTCAGGGGAGGAGGGTTAATAGCTTGACACGGTCGGTTATTCTCTAGAACGGTCGGCTGTGTTCTTGGAACGTCCAACTGTTCTCCGCCCTCAGTTTACCAACAAAGGGTCAATATCCCGGAACGGTCGATTGTTTTTGCAGAACAGGCAGCTTTTCTTGAAGAATGGTCGGTTGTTTGCGTGAGAACGGTCAGCTATTCTTCGAAAACAGCCGACCGTTCCTGATCACCGTGCACCGCACGTGCAATGGAGGTTGTCCACATCCAACCTGTGCGTCCGATCCGATGTGTCAAGTGCCATGTGGCACTGAAAATAACGGACGACCATTTGTCGTAGAACGACCGTTCGTTCTATAGCATTTTTTGAGAACGGACGAAGATCGGCCGACCTGCAAAATTTGTTTTATTAGGCTTTTAATAGTTTAAGGTTTGAATTGTTAGAATTGAAAGTTTAAGATTAGATAAAAAAAACCAATAATTTGATATTTTTTTGGTAAATACCCTAAACTTTAAAAGCCTCGCAAACAAGTGGGCTTTTGGAGAGATTAGACTAATCTTATTAACCAATATTTATTGGTTGATTTTGACATTAAAATTTTTTTTACTCGATTTATTAAAGGAGACTAGAATGTTAGAAGTGAAAAGTTTTAAATCCCAATAAATATTGTACGTTTGTGAGAGGTAATATTACAGTTTAGAATTTCAAATTCTAAATTCAAATTTTGAAATTTCCAAATCAATCAAAAGTTAAAATCTAATTTACGATTTGATTATTAAAATATCTAAGAATCACATGAATATCGATTCTAAACCAATCGAAAACAACAAATCAGTTATTCTTAACCTAAAAATCATTCAGAAACCAGAATAAAATCTGATTTAATCCCTCCTAACCACTTAACCACAAATAATATCTTTGGAAATCCGAATTAGAATTGGATTTACTACCTAAAAATCTGATTGAACTCGGATTTAAGGGGGGAGGGGAAATTGTTACGAATCTCTCCTATAAATGGAGAGACTCGGTGAAGGGGGAAAACATACTAGAACTCTCTCTCTCTCTCAAGTTCTTATTGATAGAAGAGTTTTTATCTTGCTTCCCTCGGTCTCCGACCTTCGATCACCACTCGCCGCCCAAAATCTATAACGACTCATTTTTCCAGTAAGATATTGTCCGCTCTGGGGATTGGGCCGTAGCCCAATATCCCCCCTCACGAATTTATTTGGCGAGGACTTCCCAGTCAGTCACCCAACATGGTACTGCTATCGCCGTAGCACTTTTAACTTCAAAGTTCTTTTGGGATCCGTTGCCAATTGTGCTCCAAAACACGTCTTACTGACATGAGAGAGTTTCCTTACATATGTTTCATTTCTATATACCTCCCCAAGTGATATGAGATTGTGACGATCTCCTTTTTACGACTCGGGATTTGCCTATACTCGAGTTTGGGATTTGCCTACACTCAGCTTTGGTCCCGAGGTTTGCCCCCGCAACCTGAGCTTTGCCCCGCAGTCGTGCTCATACGTACACATTTGGGTCATCACAATCACCCCCCCACGGGAGTCCAATGTCCTCGTTGGCCACATTTTCGGTTGGGTACAGGCTCTGATGCCATTTATAATAACCTTTTTTCTAGCAAGATATTGTCCGCTCTGGGGATTGGGCCGTAGCCCAATATCCTCCCATCACGGATTTGTTTGGCGAGGACTTCCTAGTCGGTCACCCTAACATGGTACTGCTCTCGCCGTAGCACTTTTAACTTCGGAGTTCTTATGGGATCCGTTGCCAATTGCGCTCCAAAACTCGTCTTACTATCTTGGGAGGGTTTCCTTACATATATTTCATTTCCATATAACTCCCCAAGCGATGTCTGATTGTGACAACCCCCTTTTTATGACCCGAGATTTACCTATATTCAAGTTTGGGATTTGCTTACACTCGGCTTAGGTGCTGAGGTTTGCCTACAACCCGAGGTTTGCCCCGCAGTCGTGCTCATACGTACACTATTTGGGTCATCACAAAATCAATTGGTGTTCTCCAAGAACTCCGAACGAATCTTTGTCGAAACTCCTCTCTGGCCGAGACCTCTTGCAACACTCCGACGAACCTCCTCCGACGCAAAGAAATCTCCCTCCGACAATCCCTCTTTGGTGTTTTGGTGTTCGCGACGAAGGAGAAACGCAAAGGAACTGTAAAGAAGAAGGAAGTAGAAAGAAGAAGTGTTCGAGTTTCCTTTAAAACTTGACCTGGTCCTCTTAAACCGGTCTAGCCAATTCGTTCTGATCCAGCTAACCGAATCGGCCCAGTGAACCAAACTGGTCCAACTGAACCATAACCGATCCAATCGAACCATATCTGGTCCAAGTGAATCAGACCCGACCCAAATTTCAACCAAAATTAACCCGAACAGATCTAAGAAAAAACTAGTAAAAAATTTCTGCCTAAATCTTTTTAAAATAGATTTATTTAAGTGAGAATTTGATACCAATATTTTATTTAGGCAGGATATTATTTGAAATATTAGAAAATTTCTGATAACCCTAACCTCTCGAAATCCAGGTAAGTGAAAATACCACATTTTCAACGTTTTGGCTACAGTCCTACATCACAGAATCTATGTTATTTTCTTATAATATTTTATTACATGATTTTGATATTTGATCGCGGATGTTTAGATATTGACATATAATTGTATAAATATAAAATTGGTATGACATTTTATATGTATTTGAATATGATGGAATTGACGAAAAATATGTAATAGCATAGTCTAAAAGACAATGAGATGACTAAGCTTGAACAAAAATGAGATGACTATGCATGAACGACAAAGAGATGACTAAATTTGAACGAAAATGAGATGGCTACGCCTGAACAACAATGAGATGACTATGCCTGAACGGAAATGAGATGACTATGCGTGAACGACAATATGCCTGAACGAAAATTGAGATGGCTACGATTGAACGACAATGAGATGAATAAGTCTTAACGAAGGTTGAAAAATGAGTTTCAATCAATATGTAACTGTTTTAAGTCGTGATTCGGTAAAATATAATGTTAATTTTGCACCAACATGTGTTTTTGCTTACTGAGTTATTCTCATAGTTTGTAATTTTGTGTTGTAAGTGAGTTTTTATTTGAGAAAAAAATGATTTGATGACAAAACAAAAACACAAGTTTTGATACATTTTACAAACGAAGAACAACTGGATGATGTGTTTACTGAAGGAACTATCAAAATATGCATGGAGATTATTAAGATTATTGGAGGGTAATTATTAATTTGAACTTCAAAATATGAGATTAATTTGAAACACCCCCAAACTAAACATTCTAATAACTAAAACCTTAAACTATCTAAAATGTAACAAATCAAAATTTGCCCGAAGGTCGATCTTCCCTCACATTCTGAATTTATGCTTAGAATGGGGCCGATCACCCCATTCTGAATTTACGCCTAGAGCGGAGGGTCGATCACCCATTCTGAATTTAACTCGTCTCTCTTAAAGATCTTTACTTTTTCCGTACTCGACTACCATTCCACCCAGTCTGGATTTGCCGACATTGTCCGATTATTCCAGACCAATTTGTTGCCGGTTCTGATCTAAAATGTGGATTCTTCAACGGAGGGTGGGTTACGTCGCCGGAAAGCTCAAAAGAAAGATGGTTGGTCACATATGATAATCTTGATTAATCTCCTTTAAATTCTAAATGAATTCTAGTTGGATTGTTTGTCAATTATCAGTTAGAGATGTTGTCCCACATCGACAGAACTAAAAAAGCTAATGAGTCCGTATAAATACGAGGGAGATTCCCTCACTCCTTGAGCTAGCTTTTGAAATGAGTTCTACCCTCTCACTTTCTATCATGATATCGGAGTTAAATCTGTACGATATGAGGATCGATTAAACACGCTATACGTGAAGGAAAAAAAACTAATCACGCTAAACATGTGAGCGAGTGTTGTCTCACATTGACATAACTAAAAAAGCTAATGGGTCTAATATGAGGGGAATTTCTTCACTCCTTGAGGTAACTTTTGGAATAAGTTCTACCCTCTCACTTTCTATCAAGAGATTCAATAGAAGTGGAGGAAGGTGGAGTGGCTATCGTTTTCATGTCTTATGCATTTAGCCTCTAAGTTTTGGCAACCTTCTTTTAAGCTTTCCAAATTCTGCTTTCTGGCACTTTCTAGTTTCTGCTGCTTGTGTGCTTAAATCTCTTTCAATTGCCCAGATTTCAAGCTCTTCAGACTATGCTCGTGCTTGAGAGCAGAATTTTCTTTTTTCTGCGTACTCGGCAGGCAATACTCCAAAGCCTCAAATAAAGAAACGGGAGTTGATCGTCCCTCGTTCTAGGCATAAATTCAAAACGAGGTGATCGTCTCTTGTCAGAATTTAATTTATTATATTTTGAATAATTTAAAATTTTAATCATTATAAATTTTAGTTCAGAGAGTATTTCAAATTACTTCAAACGTTAATTACCCTTATTAGAGAGATAAAGGTGTAGAAATTGGAGATGCTTCATCTTCTACGCTATCTGATGACAGTGTAGTTCGTTTCCGCCTGTTTCTCCAGAGTGGAGACAAACTGAAAATGAACAAACTCATTTAAAGGATAGAAAGAAAGAGTGGAACCCATGAAATCCCGCTCTGCCGAAGAAAACCAGAGAGACGTCAGGAAACTTGTCTCAAATTGTGAAAATTGGAATTCTTTCTACGAATTAGCAAACTCCCAGACACTAAAAATCTAGAGAAAGAGAGAAGTTTTAGAGAAAGAATGGGTGAGCCGAGACACTGACGAAGCTGAAACTGGTGTAAATTCCGTGGCAGATGAGCTGATGCACCTCGTTTCTCGTTTCAACGCCGCCCTCAGACGTTTCACGACTCATCATTCAATGCCAGCGCCCTGCTCTCTCATTTGTTCACTCTTCATTTACTCAGCTCCCATTTCGAATTCAAATCATATCATCCAACGTCTTCCATTTCCTTGTTAAAGCGCATTCTTTTTGGAAATGCAGAACATTTTTCATATTTTAGAATGTCATTTCATTAGGGTTTAATCTTATTTCAGTTAACCGTAAAGTTAACGCTTCGAAGAGGATGAGTTTATCTTTACTTCTGATGAATTTTTCTCAGACTTTCCTCCACAAAAACCAGGAAGTAAAAAAGAAATAGAAGTTTTCGTGGTAGTTTTTAAAAGTATAAAAACCCTATAACCGATCTAAAGTATACTGTGTATAGTCTTTCAGCTTCTGCTTCTCTCTCTAGCTCCTTTAATGGCTTCCAACCCAACCGTCCCTAACTCTACAGCCATTACCACGTCCATATACCTATCAGACACTTCCTCACCCAACACTACCTTCGTCCAAACCGACCCGTCAACCTTCAGAGCGGTGGTTCAGAAACTGACCGGCGCACCAGATGACCAGTCCGCCCAAAAGTTCCCCGTCACCACCGAAGAGGGTCCGAAAAGGCCGCCCTTTAAGCTCCACGAACGTCGTCACACAGCCAAAAGGCTCGAGCTCGAGCTCCACCCAACCGCCAGCGGGGTTTCGTCTTGGTCCGGACTGTTTTCGACGGTTACGGCGTCGCCTGTTTCGACGTTGGAATGTTTTGCTCGAGGTAGTCCGAGAACTCCAATTTCTCCATTTCTGGAAGAAGAGAGGGCCATTGCTGAGAAGGGTTTCTTTCTGCATCCTAGTACGTTTGCCGCTGTAAGAGAGACTGAACCTCCGCAGCTTTTGCCACTGTTCCCTCTTTGTTCTCCTACAGAAAGCAGCAAAATGGAGTCTTCTTCTTCTTCTTCCTCCTTTCCCTCTCCTACCATTTTTTATTAATCACCTACCACTTTTTTTACAGTGAATCTTTTTATGGTCTGATCTATCTAGCTTTTGTTATTATTAGACTATGATTCAAAATCAATTGAGTTTGGGGTCAATAAAACAACTCTTAGAACATCATTGGTCGAAAATGAAAAATAAATACATTTCTCGACTCGTAAACCAATTTCTAGACTCTTGAAAGTTTGTTTCAAAATTTATCAATTTTGGCCTAAATAATATGAGTTACATGTATCTTATATTGTCCGCTTCGATCCTAAACACGCACAAATTTATTAAGTAGCGAGAATAATTCTATTTATAAATTATACATTTTTTAGTATCTCACATGAGATGTGCACTCTCACTGATATGAGTTAGAGAGTCCTACTTAAATTTCTATTGTCTTTTCAACAAATATCATTTAAATGTGTATGCCATTAATTGTTAATTTTTTTTTTTAATTTTTTTTTTTGATTTGTCAAAAACTCGTACATGTGACTGAATAGATATAAATTCTAATATAAACATATAATAAAAATTCAACAGTCATCAATGTAAATGTTATGACCATGAAAATAATATTACATCTTTCGAATTAAATTTCTTCACCATGCATTTAAATTCAAATTAAATGCATACATATTTACACCATGGGATAATAGCTTTCACCTACACTACAATATGTACTATTCAATTTATTGCACACATGAAATATTAAATTATAACTAACCAAACTTTGCACAAAGTTCTATATTTTTTTTAGCTAGAAAGACATGAAAATAGCTTTAAGAAAAATAGGAATGAGTCGAATTGTCCAATAAAAAATATTTATCTCTCATTAGAAAAAAAAAAAAAAAATCCATGATTTTATTTGTGGAGACCCAGTATTTTACGTATCGCCGTCAGTCCGGCCAGCGGACGCACTGCCATCGACTGTTGGGTCTCACTCATGACCTTCTTCCCCTGAAAAGGGAGTTTTTGTCTTCCCCACCACTCGAACCCAGGACCTTCAGGATATAATCCATGGGTTACAAGTGATGGTACCACTTAAATTACGCCTTTTTTGTGGAGACCTAGCTCGTTACGTATCGCCGTCAGCTCGGCCTGAGGACGCACCGCCATCGACCGTTGGGTCAGCTCAAGTGGTACCATCACTTGTTGTGACAGCCCGGAACCGTACACGATCGGGGTCCGGGATCGAAGCCGTCACTCCGGGACATTTGCAGAAAACGGGGACAACCCTTCTTCTTTTAAACAGGGAACATAACATTTACAAATTTTAAAACGTGACAGAGAGAGAGTTCTCTGGAGTTGGAAGCGAAACAGGTTTCAGTAATGGACAATATAAGAGAAGAGACGGGCGAAGAAAATAATCAAACAGAATGAACAGGAAGTAAACCAGAAATCATAAGCATAAAAGCAGGAAGCAACTGTGAAATAACTGGGCGGAAGACTAAACATTACGGGCAGTGGTGATTCAGATACGACAAAATCACTGACATCAGCCGGAAGAGAAGATGACGTCAACCGGAAGATAAAAACAGCAGCTCACACCGGATGAGGTGATGACGTCATCGGAAGATGTGATGACGTCATTGGAAGAAACATGCAATAAACGGACTTTAAACCAAATCGGCAGAAGGTGATGACGTCAGCCGGTAGATGAATGACGTCACCGGTAGATGCTGAGTAAAGCTGGATCGGATGTGTGATGACGTCATCGAAAGATGTGATGACGTCATCGACAGATATATGCAGCAGAAAGAATCGGATGAGACGATGACGTCAGCCGGAAGAATGGATGACGTCAACCGGAAGACAAAAACAGAAACTCTGAATAAACTGGGCGGAAGACTTATGCTGACGTCAACCGGAAGACATATTTACACTAGGCGGAGGACTTGATTTTAAAGACAGAATTGGACCACTTTTTAACAGGAGGACATTCCAACAGGAAACTTTAAAACAGAAGGTATAAGGCTTCAAACCTTCAAACCCGATTCAAAATTTACAGATTTCTAAGAAAAACAAACTGCATGGTTAGCTCTAAATTTCGAGACTATCCATGCATGACCTGAAAAATGGAGAACTCAAGCAGTTCCAGAATGTTTTCAAAACATTTAAAATATATGGATACAATCTGTCAAATACAGAGGTTTAAAATACACCACCATTAAAACCTATACATCGTTTATAATTTACAACAGAACTAAACAGACAGGACCTACATTCCAAAATTTCACAACAAGAGTTTTGAAGACATAAAGATACAGATTTCACATTGGTTTTAAAGTTTCAAAAGCTATACAGGACTTGACCTAACATTAAAAAAATGCAATCTCACAGGGATGACATTGGTCCGACTGCAGCAACCAACCCCAGTGAGCTCAATCCGCCAACCTCCCAAACTCATCAGCTTGAGGCACAAAATCCTCATCTGGAGGATCCATACCTACAACAGGGAGTTCATCTATGAGCCTAGAGCTCAGTAAGAACATACAATGCAGAGTGATGAACGTGCTATGCATGAATCTTTTTCAATACATGAACATTACATTACATTTCATTTCACTGGACAGGAAGGTATAAGTGGGAGGAGGAGCTGGCGCAACAGGATGTACATGCCACTTTCAGGACATAACAGGAGTACTTGACAGGATGCCAGTCCTCGTCCACACTTAACCATACATTTTTTTTACAGGATTTTATCTTACTTACTTCAAAACCGGTGCTGAAAACATTTGCATGATTTTACAGGAAACGTGTATGCATGAATAAGTAAAATGCTTAAACTTAACATTCACAGATGACAGAATGAATACAACAGGAAACAGAATATAACGGAAACACGTTTAACTTAAAACATAACCTAAAACCTATCTACCCGAACCAGACCTAGTACCTCCGAGTTGTAGGGCCTTAAGGGCCAACGTAGATGCATGAACTTACCTGTGGTCCGAAATGCAGCAAGCTTGAACGCACGAGCACTGTGGTTCACGAACCTATAGCATGCATAAATGGACATAACCCTAAACATCACGAAACTAGCAAATAAATAGACTAAAATCGTTTTCTATCTAAGACGATTACCTTAGACCGAAAAGCAGGAGGAAAATCAGAGAAGGAAGAAACTCCTTGCGTTGGTTTTCTTCAACCGAAAGAGAGAAGCAGAGAGGAAAATGAGAGAGAGCAGAGAGTGAAATGTCTCACGTAGGAGGAAGAGAAGGAAAAATGATCTTGGCTTCCATAACAAGTTTTGGACAGTGTCAATCATCTATAAACCGGTGCTGAAACATTTGCATGATTTTACAGGAAACGTGTATGCATGAATAAGTAAAATGCTTAAACTTAACATCACAGATGACACAGAATGAATACAACAGGAAACAGAATATAACGGAAACACGTTTAACTTAAAACATAACCTAAAACCTATCTACCCGAACCAGACCTAGTACCTCCGAGTTGTAGGGCCTTAAGGGCCAACGTAGATGCATGAACTTACCTGTGGTCCGAAATGCAGCAAGCTTGAACGCACGAGCACTGTGGTTCACGAACCTATAGCATGCATAAATGGACATAACCCTAAACATCACGAAACTAGCAAATAAATAGACTAAAATCGTTTTCTATCTAAGACGATTACCTTAGACCGAAAAGCAGGAGGAAAATCAGAGAAGGAAGAAACTCCTTGCGTTGGTTTTCTTCAACCGAAAGAGAGAAGCAGAGAGGAAAATGAGAGAGAGCAGAGAGTGAAATGTCTCACGTAGGAGGAAGAGAAGGAAAAATGATCTTGGCTTCCATAACAAGTTTTGGACAAGTGTCAATCATCTATTTGATTTCTCCCACCAACCTTAATTACTTCCACATTTGCCCTTCCATTGGTTTTTAATCAAATTGGTTTGTTTTGATTACACAAGGTTTGGTTTTCCAATTAAACGTCCAAACAAATAAAAGAAAATATCTATTGTATTAATATACGATTTATCCCGCTTAAATGACCACGTGGCAAAAATGCCGGGTGTTACACTTGTATCCCATGAATTATATCATGGAGGTTCTGGGTTTGAGGGCTGGGGAAGGCAAAACCTCCCTTTCCAGTAGGGAGAAGATCATGAGTGAGATCCAATGGTCAATGACGGTGCGTCCGTAGGCCAGGCTGACGGCGCTACATAACGGGCTGGGTCTCCACATTATCAAATCAATTATGTATATATACATTTTTTTTACATGCCTATTTTATAAACTATTTTGAAAATAAAACATTCTTATTGAAAACATATATATTATCAATAAGTTAACTGAGCATAGAATTAAATAAACATTCTTATTTTATAAATTGTTTTGAAAATAAAATATTCTTATTGAAACATATTCATCATCAATAAATTCACTGGCCATAGAATTAAGTAAAACATTATTAGATCGAAAGATCATATCTGGTAGACACCAAAACTATATATTAAGAAACTATAACAAGAGACATTGTTTTTACTTTGAAATTTTTATTCATTTGCTTGTCAATCATGTATTACATAAGACTTTAGTTTAAAAAATTAACTTTTAGTATGCAATTCATTGTAATTGTCATAAAAAGGAGTTTGAATATGTTTATTTTTCAATATTCTACGAGTCATTAAAATATTTATTTAAAAATAAATAAATAAAAAAAGTTAAATATTTTATACTTGTAACACCTAGTTTTATCAAACCGATTCCCTTTTTTTTTTTTAACTTAATGACACACTTTATATGATAATAATAAAGGTAGGGTTAATGGATGTCTAGGCAAGGGCATAAGGGTAATTGAAAATTTGAAAGTGGATAACATATTTAAGGAAAAGGGTTTTGGGTTTAATGCACTGTAGCCGCCACTATTTCCTATTTTCCCTCTCGGCCTTCAGCTCTCCAGCAGGAACCTCTGGGCGATTTCTTTCTTGCTCGACTCTCTTTCAACTTAGGTACGTTTTTCCTCATTCTCTCGCGTTTTAGCAGTTAGATAACTGAGGGAGTACAATGTGAGGATTTCAAGGATGCTGTAGATGAGAGTAGGTTCGGGTTTTTGGGGATAAATGGAAATGTGCAAGCAGTAGAGTTCCAAACTGGTTTCTTTGTTCTTCTGGTTAATTTTTGGTAAAGTTTAGTGAAGGTTTGATTGATGTTCTGTTATGAACTTAAGTGAGTGAGCTTCTAAAGTAGCTTACAGCCGAGTGATTTCCAGGAGAGCCAGGTAAGTAGAGTATACTTGTGCCTTCGGGCCTACATCACAAAACAATAGGGTTGTGCATGCTTGAATGTGTTTGTATATCATGCATCATATTTTGAAAATGATGCGAAAATGAATTTACATGAAATGACATGGTAAGGAATGAACAGACTGTAACAGTTGTTAAGGGAACTAATCCGTCCCTTAACCAAGAGAGAGGATGTATGACTTTAGGGGAAGTGATCCAAACCCCAATTTCACATGGGGATCTAAACAGTTGTTAAGGGAACTAATCCGCCCCTTAATCAAGAGAGAGGATGTATGACTTTGGGAGAAGGGATCCAACTCCCAATTTCACAGGGGGATCAGATCAGAACGAATGCATATGCAACTGAGATGAGAAAGTAGAAACTGCATTATTAGGAATTTATGTTTCAGCATTCCATTTCATTATTGCTTTACTTACTTAGCATTAGGCTAATAGATGAGTTTTGTGATGTAGGTGAAGAGACAACAGAAGGTGTGTTCTCTGAACATGTTGAGGATTAGGCTATTGTGGGAGCACTTCAATGCCACGGATTGGTGATTCTGATGAGGCGGATTAACTGATGTCAGTAGATGCAAAGGTTTAGTGAACCATGATTTATTTTAAGTTTTGTTGAGTTTTCTAATAACAGAAGTGGTTTTAATGTTTTTGAATATATTGGTGAGACTTTGCTGATAATGATACTCCGTTGGATTTATTAGTGGTGTTTACTAAAGTTTGGAGTAATACATGGATTTAAATAGTCTGAACGATTTTTAGTAAAATGCTCAAATTTTTTTGGTAGTCGGGGTTTTCTTTGTTAGAGTGAAAATGTTGCTAAGCTGTTTTCGTTGAGTATTTTTGATCTATCGGTAGATGAAGTCTATCAGCAGATGTAGGGTTGTTGTTCTGTTGTCTATCGGAAGATGTCTTCAGTAAAGTCATCGGATGATGTCTTCAGTAGAAGCCATTGGAAGATATAAGTGGAAAATTTGTCGTTTTGTAACCGGATGATGTCGAGTATTTTATCAATCGGATGATGAAGGTAAAAGTCTTTTGTTGTTTTGTAACCGGATGATGTCGAATAATTTATCCATCAGATGATGAAGGTAAAAGTCTTTTGTCGTTTTGTAACCGGATGATGTCGAGTATTTTATCTATCGGAAGATGTGAGTTAGTGTATTTGTCATTTTGTGATCGGCAGAGGCTGGATGGATGATTCATCCGGCTGACGTCATCGGTAGATGCAAGTAGCAAAACTTGTCGTTTTGCGATCGGCTGAAGTTGGAGGAATGATTCCTCCGGCTGACGAAGCCTTCAGTTTTATTTCTCCCCTTTTTCGTTGACCTTGTTTAGCGGCAGATGTGTTTGACTTTTTATGAATTTTGAGTATTTTACGCTTAAGCCTTCATCTCATTTGTCCGGATTAATTCTTAATATCTTAACTAATTATCCGAACACTGTTTTATAGCTTTGCTTAACTCTGCTTTGCTCAAAGATTTTTTTTCCGCTGCAAGTTTTATGTTTTTATCAAACATTCCAATTTGACTTCCGAGCGAAGTTTAAATTTGGTCCAAAATTTCCTAGTTATGTTCGGGTCTATGAGTAACGAACTGAGTTTAGAAACTCAGGGCGTTACAATACTCGATTGACTTGCTATCGTAAAATAGTACGTTTGTGCTTGTTTTGAAATGTCTAAGAAGCAAAACGTTAGATTAACTATAATCAATCATCAAATTTTAAAAGAAAATATACATATAACCATGTTATTGCCGTTAAAGTCTAACTAATTGTATAACTTCTAACTACTAACATCTTAAATTTATTTTTAAACTTATGGTTCTAAGTAATCAGTTTAATTTTAAGTAATATTATGTTAATATCTTATTCTACTATCTAAATATACTCACTGACATGTTAAATAAATATTGATTCAACTGATGTAATAAATTAATTATTTTATAATTTATTATATAAATTGCACTAATAATTGTTTGACACGTCAACAAATATATTTAGAAAGTAGTGTAATATTATTATTTAATTATAAACAAATAAACTAGTTTAAACATATATATAACAAGTTTATGACTCAAAATCAACCCATGCAAGTTTTCAGGTATTTCTATCTAAATAAAATTGATCACTCTTAACATACATAAATCCTACACCCAATTTCACAGATTTAACATGTGGTATATGAAAAATTAAAAATTGAACATAAGTATACCTCAAACTTTTGGTGAATTTTGTTAATTTCATGAAATTCCTTGAAATTAGGGTTTAGTTTGTTTTGGATTTTCCCTGAAATTTTGGTTTTTGTCCTTATGTTTCAGCTTCAAAGTTATGAAGATGAAAACTCCACTTGATTTTGGTTAAACCGCATAGGACCAACAGAGGAAGAAAACACTAAGGAAAAAGGGAATAAAATGGATGTCGGGGAGAAAGGAGAAAGAAATGGAAGAGAGGAGAAAGAGATTTAAAAAAAAGGGTAAAAATCATTTTAAATCTCAAAGTATCGATTGTTTTTTAAAAAGCCCTTAAAGTATTAACCCTAACAAAATAAAATTCAAACTATAAAATATCTAACAATACAAACCCCGACGGACGGCTGATAGCTCCTTGTTCTGTGTTTTACCAAAAAAACGAGGGGCCGTTCTCCAAGCGCGGCCCCCCGTTCTCTAAGGGGGTTGACGCGGAGGAGTAGAACCCCCCGCAACGTGCGTTGCACGTGGAAATTTTTCTCTGTATTAGCGACAATGATGAATTTTGATTCAAATCGATCGATTGATTTAAATGAGACACAACTTCTGATGTCGATATGAATTGGTATTTGTACAATACACCTGCATATGATGACATTCTAGCATTCGATTACTTGCATGAAAATGAAGAAATAGAGGTGCATTCGACCTCCAGAACTCTAGACGATGAGCTTCGAACACTGGTCGGTTCAGGGGATGATGAAGTGGAAAGCATACCGGTAAGAGAATAAATCTCAATGGATTTTTTTTGGGGACAATATAGTTATTTAAAGGAAATTAGAGCGGATATAGTAGAATATTCTTTGAAAAATGGTTATGGGATAAAATTCACCAAAAGTGAAAATCAGCAACTGACGACTGGGTGTGAAGACGGGTGTGAGTAACACCTGTATGCTTCTAAGATGCAAGACGAGCATACGTTTCAAATAAAGAGTTTGATCGATTCTCACAGCTGTTTGATGGAAATTGAGAATCGATATGCTAGAGCGAAGTAAGTGGTAAATCATTATCTTGATAGGTTCAAAAGTCAACTTACAGAGAAATCCCTTCCATTATCGAGACAGTGATGAATGATTTGATGGTAAACATTACACATAGTCTTGCCATAAGAGTAAGAAGCGTAGCTCGAACACTTAACGAAGGTAAATGCAACGAACAATACAAGCTAATCTTGTCGTACGCAGCAGAAATATGTAGATCAAATCCGGGTAGCACATTAAAAATACATACTTACGAGATGTGGGATAATTCATTGGTATGCCAAAGAATGTATATGTGCATGGCTGCTTGCAAGGCAGGTTTGCTGCAGTACGATCGCTCTATTATTTGTTTGGATGGTTGTCATCTGAAGGGCTCGTGTACCGGCTAATTACTCATGGCCGTTAGTATTTATGGCAACGATGGAATATATCTCGTTCCTGTTGCCAACATCGAAAAAGAGTGCACATAAACAAGGACGTGGTTTTTGTAACATTTGAAGTGAGACCTAAAAAGTGGATCGGGCGAAGGATGGACAATTATTTCGGATAGACAAAAGGAAAAATGCATTTCTGGTACCGCTTATTTAGTAGTGTAATTATACTATGTAAGGAAGTTTTGTCTAGGAGACAGGATTTTAAGTAGGACCATTTGTGACCCATCCAAACTTTCTTGGAAACTTACTTGGAAAGGTAATTATGTCTAGGAAATTGTCCAGTACAGTCTTTCTTAGGAATTATCTGATCAGTACTCTCTACGTTATATTGTTTTATATTGACTCTGTTTTTCTTTCAAATATTAGGGTTTGCTGAATATTGTGGCAGATGAATTAGAACACACTGAACACCGCCACTGCCTCTGGCACATGTTCGTCAATTTAAAAAACTTATTTTATAGTAGAGCATACAAAGATGTGATGTGGAATACAGCAGGGCAACCACAAGTTATCACTTCGAGATAGAAATGAGAAAACTGCATCAGCTTAACCTGAATGCCCATGAATGACTTTGAGAAGAAGAACCTAGATATTGGGTCAGTCATTCATTCTCTTCGATCACTAAGTGCAAAATGAGCTTGAATAATTTGTGCGAGTCATTCAATGCAGTTTTATTACCGGTCAGGGACAAACCGATCCTGACCATGTTTGAGATGATCAGATAGGACTTAATGACTCGCATTGTGAAAAAATTTGGGAAGTTGGCCTAATCAACAGACCTTCTGTGTCTCCAGATAAGCAAAAAGCTTGAGAAGCTAGAAAGTGCAGCTCGAAAATGGAGTGTTGTGTTTGCAGGAGGTGCACGATTTGAGGTAAGCAACGACAGCGAACAATATGTTGTCGACATTAATACGTGTGTGTACAACTATAACACGTGAGAGCTTACTGGAATCCTGTGTGTCCATTTCATTCAATGCATATATTTCTTGAGAGTAGCATCGAAGAATTATGAACATCGATACTATCACCGGGTAGCTTACTTGCAGATGTACTCACACTTATTTCAACCCGTGAGCGGCCAACAAATGTGGCTGCAAATACCTAGGGATGGTCCCGAGAACTGGACCGAACTGACGATTTCGATCTCAACTCACTGGACCACGGTCTGGTCCTCAATCAATAAAAATCCCACCAATTTTTGGTCCAGTCCTCGGTCCATAGCCAAAAATCTTGAAAAACCAGACCAGACTGAATGTTAAAAAAACCTGCTGAATGCTGAATGAAATTGAAGCCGCTTCACTTCACTGCTTCAGTCTTCACGCACTTCACCCACCAGTTCCACTTTCCAGAGTTCCAGTCTTCCAAGTTCTAGAATCTCTCTCGACTCCCAGTCTTGCTGTCCTGACTAGCCGACTCGTTCCCTGCTCCACTGAACACCCAATGGCCTACCCTGACTCGCGACTTCTGATCACCATGCTCCCTGCTCCACTCCGCCGCCTTGAAAGCTCCCGTGCTTTGATGCCCTACTCCAACGCCTCGCCTCTATCCTCGACTGATCGACTCGCCTGGTCGCTCGCCTTTTCTCTGTCATCGGCTTGCCTCAGTCTTCACTCCTCCGTGTATGTGTTTATGAATTTAATTGTGTAATTGTTGCTGGTTTTACTGCTCACTGTTGGTTGATAAATTAGGGCTATTTTTGTTGATTATGTTGATTGATTTGATAAATTATTTGCTGCTAGCTGTAGTTGATAAATTTTTTGTCGTAGTTGATAAATTGTTGATAAATTTTTTTATTGTTGGCTGTTGATTGATTTGTTTGATAAATTGTTGGTGGTTGCCTGTTGATTGATTTGTTTGATTAATTCGGTAAATTTTTACTCCACGGTAGGATAGATACTCCTCCTAGTGAAAGTTCGCATGTGGAATTGAAAAGATCTAAGTCTATAGTTTGAATTCACTTCAGTAGGATACCAAGCACAGATCAAGCTAAATGTAATTATTGTAGGTAGATTTATGCAGCACACTTGACGAAGAACGAGACTTCAAGTTTAGTAAAGCCTATTAAAGTATTCAAAAAGTTTTCACAAAATGTAGACAGTAGACAACCAACCTTGATCTTTAAACCTCTTGAGGGAAATAATGCTAGTATACTCCTATTTACTATAATGGTTGCTAGAGAATTTCTGGTAAAGATGATTATCTTAGATTAATTGCCATTGAAAGTGGTAGAAATAATTAGTTTCAGGACATTTTGTCTGTATCTCAATCCTAAGTTTATAATGCCATCTAGTAAGACACTAGCAAGAGATGTTCGCGGCATATTTCAGAAAGAAATAACAAAGTTGAAGGAGTATTTTTTTTCAACATCATAGAGGGTGTGTTTGATACTAACATGTGGACCTCTATTGAAAATTTGAATTACATGATGTTAACATGTCATTTTATTGATTAAGACTGACATGTGCAAAAGAAGATCTTGAATTTTTGATTTCGAACCATGAGGGTGAATTCATTGGTAAGGAAGTTGAAAAATATTTGCTTCAGTGGGAGCTTGAAAATGTTACCACCATCACCGTGGCAATGCATCTTCTAACCATGTCGTTGTTTCTTATTTGACGAGGACAATTAGAAATTGGAAGGGGTTGATTTTAAACGGCGATCATATGCACATGCAATGTTTTGCACATATCCTCAATTTGATCGTTTCTGATGATTTCAAAGAACATCAAGAGCCATAGCAAGAGTAAGAAAAGTAGTTAAGTACGTCAGGTCTTCTCTGGGAAGATTGCAACAGTTTAAAGCCAGCGTTGATGCAGTCAAAATTATAAATAAAAGCAATTTGTCACTCGATGTTCCTACTTGTTGGAACTCGACGTATTTGATGTTAGCAAGCGCTGAGAAGTATGAAGCGGCGTTTGAAAAACTAGCAGAGAATGAAAGCTCTTTCTTGCAAGAAATGAGAGTGTAAGGTCCACCCACAATTGAAGATTGGTCATGCATTGGAGAATATATTAAATTCTTAGAGACATTTCATACCATGACATTTCATGTTTCTGCTTCTTTGCATATTACGTCAAATATGTATGTAGGTGAAATCTGCAATTTGAAGATTGTCATTGAGACCTATGGTAACAAGGATAATATAACAATAAGAAGAATGAGCAACAAGATGTGTAAGAAATTTGATAAATATTGGGGATCTTTTGAAAAAATAAACATATTTGCATATGTTGCTCTTGTTCTTGATCCGAGTTGCAAAACAAAATTTTTACGGCATTTGTCACGACCCGAAACCTAACGGGCCGCAACTTACATAATTGTGTTCGTGTTCTTTTTCTTGCCTCGTATAAATATTTTTTTTTCTTAAACATAAAGGGGAAACAACTCGAAGAAAACTTTACGGAAGCAATTAGAATCATACATAAAACTCATTTGGAATCTCTTGAAAGAATATAAAACATTAATAGAATTTGAAGAGTAAATTAGGAAAAGGGCATGCTCGATTTTAAGGGAAAAGAAGAGGGGATGAAGAGGAAAAGCAAGAGGGCCGATCGATCGGCCAAAACAGCCGATCGTTCGCCCACTTGTAAAACTTTACAGCCGATCGATCGGCAAATTGAGCCGGTCGATCGCCCTACAAAAAAAAAACACAGCCGATCGATCGCCACTTCAGCCGATCGATCGGCACCCTCTCTGTTTCTTCATTTTTTTCAAACAATATTAGCCGATCGATCGCCCCTCTGGCCGATAGATCGGCTACCCCTTTCGAATCACACTCCTGTAATTTTCTTTCAAACACTTATACAAACAACAAAATAACTCATAACTTCCCCTAATTTCTTCAACCAAAACTCAATTTAAACCATCCAAACGAGAAGTTTTAAATCCCTAAACCATCCATCGTTGAAAATCATAGAAGAATAAAACATTTAGACCGTAGCGGAAGACAAAAAGGGTAAAAATCCCTTAGTCATAAATTCATCTTAAAATCATAAAAAAAAAAAAGAAAACCGTCAACCATCCTAGTATTTGCCATCACATGAAAATCCTATGAAAATCTTTTTCTACCTATTCTCCATAACGTAAAATTTTACCAAAACTTACTAGGAGCACCACCATCGGGTCAAATCACCGCCCAGCCACAAAACCACGCCATGAGCACCATCCAGCAATCTGACTTAGACTTCGTCGTTAGGTTTGAGGTCCTCACCTTCAAATTCGTCACCTACATCAAAAGGTTTAAACTATAAGCCTAATGCTTAGTAAGGAATGTAAACATATACGTGAATGACCATGTATGCATGAATAGTAAAATCATGTTCATAATCTTATTTCATATTCCACTTGTCTTGGGTTAAGGGGGGCACGAGGAAGTGGCAAGGAAATCGTGATCGTGGTCCTCTCGGACAATAACCGTAACGACCAGTCCAGCCCACACAGTAGTAGGATCCGCGAACCGACCGTGCAGTGTCAACCCGGCCCCCACCAGTAGGAGGATCCGCGAGTCTTCCTACCAGTCCAGCCCCCACCAGCGGGAGGATCCGCGAACCGTACACATTGTAACACCCAGAAATTTTTCTTAGTGTGTGCAGCCTTAGTTAGGGTATGTTATGAGTGTTAACATTAGTTCTAGGGTTTTCCTAAGCTTTTGAGTTGGAAGTAAAGTTGAAAAGTGGAATTGAGAGAAAATTCTAGGATTGGAGTGGTTAGAAGTTTGTGTGAGTTTAATTGACTTAAAGATAAATTAAATGATAAAAGATGGATGAAATGAAGGTCTTCCACGTTGGAATGCATGAAGCTAAGATAAGGAAAAGGTGATAGAATGGTTTGAAAAGTCAATAGAATGGAAGAGAAGAAAAGTGGTGGATTGGTTTGGTTGAAAAGTCAAAAAGCAATTGTGTGGAAAATTCAAAGAATACTTGAACCAATAGAAAAGAAGAAGAAATTTTGATGAAAAAGGGAGAAACCACGTTGGAGTATGAGTGAATGAATGTGTGAGGCAAATAAACTAAACTAGTTACTTGACCAGATTGCCCCAGAACAGAATCGGCCACCATGATTTAAAAACCAATTTTCACACAACTCTCCCCAATTTGCTAATCTAACTCAAAAAATAACCTAAACTATCCTATCCAAGAGTTAAATCATCAAAATAGGAAGAAAATACAGCAAAGGAACCAAAAATTCGGACCTCCCATCTTAGGGTTTCCAAACCCTAATGAAACTCTCACAAAATCCTCTAAAAACACCATAAACCAACACCTACACGTATACAACTAAAAACCCAATTAATTTTACCTTGAAAAATTTGATGAAGAAGAAAGGAGAATGCCCTAGCTATGGCCGCTGAAGAACGTGTAGAAGAAGGAAAGAAAAGGTGTTTTTGCCATTTTAACACTTAACTCACTATTTTTATAAAATCAACTTTCCACCACTAATTTTTCTTGATTTGTAAATTTGCCTCACACATTCATTCACTCATACTCCAACGTGGTTTCTCCCTTTTTCATCAAAATTTCTTCTTCTTTTCTATTGGTTCAAGTATCCTTTGAATTTTTCACACAATTGCTTTTTGACTTTTCAACTAAACCAATCCACCACTTTTCTTCTCTTCCATTCTATTGACTTTTCAAACCATTCTATCACCTTTTCCTTATCTTAGCTTCATGCATGCCAACGTGGAAGACCTTCATTTCATCCATCTTTTATCATTTAATTTATCTTTAAGTCAATTAAACTCACACAAACTTCTAACCACTCCAATCCTAAGATTTTCTCTCAATTCCCCTTTTCAACTTTACTTCCAACTCAAAAGCTTAGGAAAACCCTGGTAAGGATGGTATACCTAGGATTTCTTACCTTAGGGAGATGCATATTTTTAGGAAAAATTAGATTAAATTAGAAATTTTACCCTAGTTAGCAAACCTTTGGAGTTTTAGGATACGATAAACCAGGGTGGAGTTTGAAGTTAGAAATGAAATTTCTAGGGTGTGATTGATTTAGGCAAGGTGGTGATTGTGGAGTATGAGTGTTTATATTAATCAATATCGAGGATAGAAATGGAAAGCCAATAGACTTTGAGGTTAATTTAGGAAGTTATGAAAATTTGAGAGTGTTTGGTGAGGACTGAAGTAGAAGTTAGACAAAACGAGAGTAGTGGATGTAGTTGATGAAATTATGGAAACTCGTAGTATACCTTGCAAGAATAGTAGATAGATTTAGATAATGAGAGCAGGGGGTACGAGGATATCGTGTTTGTTCGTGATTGTTTGAGGAAAGTAGATGTAAAAAGGTGAGAATAATAAGTTAAGAATGAGATGGTAGAGTAGAACGAAAATTGAAATTAAGGGTAGGCTATACTATGAAATTGTAGTAGGAGCCGAAAATAAATGGTATGGAGATGGAGAAGTAACGATAAAGAAAACTACCAAGGTAACTCTCCTAGAGAGTCGTATATTAGTAGAATAGTGAAAAACCTTAGAGAGAAAAAGGATGGGTGACAGTATGATCTGTTATTGAAGAAAGGAAAGTTTCGTGTCATAAGTAATATAGTTGAAGTACGCCATTTAGAGTAATGGGAAAAGGTTAGTCAGATCTAAGAATTTGAGAGTTAAGAATGTTTAGTACTGATTGAGATAGCCTAGAGGTTTGAAGTAGTTATGTAAGTGTTTGATAAACACTGGACTAGAAAAGTAAGTGAATAGGTGAACTTAGTTAGAGAGAAGTTAAAGTAAAATGAAAAGTCAATAGACGTGTGAGTATTCGAGCTAGAGAGTACAAAGTTAGGTGAAGTCGAAACTTGGGGAATGTAGTATCCGATAGGTGAGTAAGGATATTGGGTAGTTGAGATTTAGTAATGCAACCTAAAAAGTTAGGAGGGGAGTTTGGAATGAATAAGTTGAAGAATACTAAGGTTCGCAAATTTTGAGGACAAAATTTTTGTAAGGAGGGTGGATTGTAACACCCAGAAGTTTTCCTTAGTGTGTGCAGCCTTAGTTAGGGTATGTTATGATTGTTAACATTAGTTCTAAAATGGATCATGGCAATGGATAGTAGATGTGTAGAGGTTTCCGGATTGGGGTAGCACGTCAAAATCTGTTGAAAAACAAGGGAGTTATGGCCGTTTGAAGTTGGACGCTGAAAATTGTGGGTAAAATTGGGTTTTAGAGCTTAGAGGGTAAATGGTCTTAAGTGTTGTTTAGTTTTGGGTTAGAAAATCCTTTAGAATTTATTAGTAGCTTTCTAAGCTATTTCCTTATATTTGTTAGGTTATTGCATGAGTGGGTTAACGGGACAAAGTGACCAAGCAGGTGCAGAGCAGTCAGGTAAGTAGCGGTTGCTATCCTTTCGCCTTCGGGCCTACACCATAGAACGGTAAGGTTTAATGGTTATTTGTTTTGCTTTGGGGTTTAATGGTTATTTGTTTTGCTTCGTGTTGTGTTGAGTTGTTGTGTTGTATTGCATATCTTTGAAGCGTGCATCATGGTTTATAGCACGCTAGTTACGAATAGTGGCATTGTTTGGTATTGTGAGGGTGAACGGTAGTTGGATAAAGAGTAAGGCATCCTTTGGATGCGGGCAAATCTTAAGGCATCGTTTGATGCAGGCAATTCTTGTAACACCCGGCATTTTTGCCATGTAATTGTTTTCCCGAAACCATTTGTGCGGGATTAACATTTATATTTATACAACGTATGTTTTGGTTGAGTTGTTGGAAATGTTTAGTGAAACTAAACTAATGTGTAACCAAAACAAATTAATTAGGTTAAAAGCTACTGGAAGGGTAAATATGGAAGTAATTAAGGTAGGTGGAAGCAAACCAATGGATGTGTGCCAAGTGGCAACTTGTTGAAGAAGATATGTCTTCTCTTCCCTCCTACGTGAAAGTTTCCACTTCTCCATCTTCTCTCCCTCTGTTTTCTCTCGGCCAGGCGACAAAAGTTCACCCAAACGCCTTTGATCTCCTAGGGTTTTCCTTGTTTTCTGCCTAAGGTAAACATCTCCCAATGCTAACACATTTGGACAAGCAAAAAGTATGCGTTTTGCTGAAGTTTTAGGTTAGGATATTTAGGAGAAAACTCTCGAGTTTTGTATGGAAACACATTGTTGTTTTCTACCAGTCTGAGTGGAGTTTTCTGCATAAATTTCCAAGTTATTTGTTAGCATTGCAGCTTGTTTTATACCTCTTCATGCATGCTACAGATCCAAGCATTCCAGGGACATTCGAGCATCTGACACCACAGCAACCAGGTAAGTTCATACGTTTATGTTGGCCCTTATGGCCCTACAACTTGGAGGTACTAGGTATGGTTTGGGTAGATAGGTTCTAGGTTATGTTTTAAGTTAAACATGTCTCTGTTATATTCTGTTTCCCTGTTGTATCCATTCTGCCATCTGTGAAGGTTGAGTATCGCACTTATCCATGCATACACGTTTTCCAGTAAAATCATGCAAATGTTTTCAGCACTGGTTTTGAAGTAAGTAAAGATAAAATCCTGTAATGTAATGAACGGTTAAGTGTGGACGAGGACTGGCATCCTGTTCTTGTCCTTCCCTGGGACTCATGTAAAATTTATCCCCGCCAAGGATACCCTGTACCTTGTCCTTCCCTGGGACACCGGCAAAATTACTAACAAGTGTCATGTCCTGTTATGTTATGTATGTTTATGCGCCAGTTCCTCTATAAGCCTCATTTATACCACCCTGTCCAGTGAAATGTAATGTAATGTAATGTTAATGTATTTGAAATGTTCATGCATAGCATATGCATCACTGCATTTATTTCTGATATGTTCTTACTGAGCTCTAGGCTCATAGGTGAACTCCCTGTTGTAGGTACGGATGCCCCAGATGAGGACCTTGTGCCTCGAAATGACGAGCTGATTTAGTTGGAGGAATGATCTCATTGGGGGTGGTTGCTGCAGCCAGACAAATCCTGTCCCGAGGTTTAAGTATTTAAAGTAAAGTCTATGTCTGTAAACCCTACTGGAATTCTGTGTTTGGTTTTTAAACTATGTTAGGATTCTGTATTTTTGGTTGTTGAAAACTCCGTAGGAAATTCTGTTGGATATAGATAATGTAAGGTATTCTGTTGGTTAAGCTTTCTCTTGTTAAAACCTCTGTATTCGACAGTTGAACTATGTTTTGAAGCATTCTGGAATTCGTTTGGAATATTTTCTGTTAGTCTGTGCATGGACAGCTTCTGGTTTTAGAGCTATCCATGTAGTGTGATTTTTCTTAAGTTCCTGTCATGTTAGAGCCATCTATGTAATTCGTTTTTTTTCTTAAAATTCCGTCGTGTTTTTCCCGATATGTTCAAAAATCATGTTTTGAATCGTTTTCTGAAGTTTGAAGTTTTCATACATTCTGTTTCCACAACTTTTGTTTTTATGTAATCATGTTAAAAGTTGCCAGTTTTGTCTTTCACAAATTTCGTCTTCCGGTTACTGTTCACAAATTTCGTCTTCCGGTTACTGTTCACAAATTTCATCTTCCGGTCACTGTTCACATTTTTCTTCTACCGGTGACGTTATTTGTCTTCCGGTTGACGTCATCTTCTCTTCCGATGACGTCAGCATAAGTCTTCCGCCCAGTTTATAACTTTGTCTTCCGATGACGTCAGAGCGTCTTCCGGCTGACGTCATCATCTTCTGCCGGTTATGTTTGCTGCCTTTATCTTCCGATGACGCTATCCACTAATTTCTCCTCCGGTTCAGTTTGAAACTACATCTTCCGCCACTGTTTCCTGTTTCCATTTCCGTCAGTCTTATGCCTATTTCTGTTCGGTTATCTATTATTGAGATCTGTTTGCTTTCCATTCCAGAGAACTCTCTCTCTCCCCCTGCAAATGTTTTCGATTTCTCCCTGCAGTTCTCCCTCTCTGTTCACTACTTTGATTGTTCTATTAGTTTTAAAAAAAAAAATAATAATAGTCACCGTTTCCTGTAAATGTCCCGGAGTGACGGCTCCGATCCCGGAAACCGATTCGGATCCGGTTTCGGGCTGTCACAGTTATGGTATCAGAGAGACACGGTTTTAAAACCGATTCTGTGAAATGTCTGACTGCGCAACCCGCCACGTGATATCGCTCCGCCAACTGTAAGTGTTTAAATTCCTGTAAAAGTTTGTTTATTAAATTAGGTTATTCTGTTATTCTTATAGGACTATCTTAGAAATGGTGAGAGGACATCAGGAAGAATCCAGTGAGAGCTCTCGGGCCATAGATCGATTGACAGAGCTGGTGGGAGTACAATCCCGCATGGTTGATCGAATGATGGCCAGAGAAGACGACAGAAACAATAACCATGGAAATAACAATCGTGATAATGCACCGCGAGACAATAGTGGAGACAGATTCCGGCGACTTCAGCCACCCTCATTTGATGGGTTGTCTACAGACCCGACCCGTGCTGAAACCTGGATTCGAACTATGGAGAAGATGTTCAGTTATGCAGAAGTAGAAGACAACAAGAAGGTTACTTGTGCCACGTTCCATCTCACTGAAAGTGCTGGATTCTGGTGGGATGCAGTACAATCGTCTACTGTGGCATTGAGTTGGGAGGGATTTAAAACACTCTTCTACGAGAAGTAATTTGACCGAGGAGTGAGAAAGGAAAAGTTACTTGAGTTTTCTCGGCTGCGACAGTATGGTTCTGTGGCCGAGTATGTTCAGAAATTTGAGTCGCTATCCCGATATGCAACACACATGGTGGCCACTGATGAGAACAAGGTGCACCAGTTTATTCAAGGTTTAAAGATGGACCTTCTGCGAGGAATCACGACTGGAGGTTTTGATGAGGCACCAATAGAGCTGAAAGAGTTGAAGACTCAACTGAAAGAACTGGTGGACAAGGGTTTTGTGCGCCCAAGTTTCTCTCCGTGGGGTGCTCCTGTCTTGTTCGTTAAGAAGAAGGATGGGTCCCTACGGATGTGTATTGACTACCGTGAGCTGAATAAGTTGACTATCAAGAATAAGTACCCGTTGCCAAGAATTGACGATTTGTTTGATCAGCTACAGGGGGCTCGGGTATTTTCTAAGATTGACTTACGCTCCGGCTATTACCAGTTGAAGGTCAGAGCTGAAGATATTCCAAAGACTGCCTTCAGAACCCGGTACGGACACTATGAGTTCTTGGTGATGTCGTTCGGGTTGACTAATGCTCCGGCAGCATTTATGGACCTAATGAACAGGATATTCCATGATGTCTTGGATAAATTTGTGATCGTTTTCATCGACGACATTCTGGTTTATTCCAGGAGTGTGGCCGAGCATGAGGAACACTTGGCTATGGTACTGTCAATCCTAAAGCAACACCAATTATACGCCAAGCTGTCAAAGTGTGAGTTCTGGTTAAGCAAGATTAATTTCTTGGGCCACGTGGTGTCTGCTGAAGGAGTATCTGTGGACCCGGCCAAGATTCAGGCTGTAAGGGATTGGCCCAGGCCGAGAAATGCAAGTGAAGTACGGAGCTTTATTGGACTAGCTGGTTATTACAGGAAATTCATCAAGGGGTTTTCTGTGATAGCGAAGCCTATGACCAGCTTAACAAGGAAGGAAATCAAGTTCAAGTGGTCTGAAGCATGTGAGGTGAGCTTTCAGACACTCAAGCAAAAGTTGACCACTGCTCCTCTGTTAATATTGCCAGTTGAAGATGGCAAATTCAGCGTATACTGTGATGCGTCAAAAGTTGGCTTGGGATGTGTACTGATGCAAGAAGGGAAGGTGGTAGCATACGCATCCCGACAATTGAAGACCCATGAGGAAAACTACCCTACTCACGACCTTGAGTTAGCGGCAGTTGTATTTGCGCTGAAAGTATGGAGACATCATTTGTACGGACAATCATGTGAGGTGTTTTTGGATCACAAAAGCTTAAAGTACATATTTACTCAGAAGGAGTTGAATATGAGGCAAAGGCGGTGGTTAGAATTTGTAAAAGACTATGATGTTGAGATCAAGTATCATCCTGGTAAAGCTAATGTGGTAGCTGATGCACTGAGCAGAATGCCAGCTACTATGCAACCAGTAATGTCGGCCGTATCGACACCTTTGAGAACAGAAATGCAGAAGTTCGATATGGAGATAGTTTCTGGGCTATCGGCCATACTAGCAAACCTGACACTACGGCCCACTGTCTTGGACCGCATTAAGGAAGCCCAGAAGGCCAATTCAAAGGAGATGGCTGATATGGTGAGCAAAGTGCCGATGCCCTCATCCAATTTCAGCTATTCGGGAGATGGAGTTCTGAAGTTCAAAGGCAGATGGTATGTCCCGAAAGACGAGAAGCTACGGAAGCATATCTTGTCGGAAGCTCATTCATCCTCTTTCTCTGTACATCCCGGAAGTACGAAGATGTATCAGGACCTAAAGCTTCACTTCTGGTGGCCGAATATGAAGAATGAAGTGGCCAAGTATGTGGAGTCTTGTTTAATATGTCAACAGGTCAAAGCTGAACATCAACGACCGATTGGAACGCTTCAGCCTCTTCCAATTCCTGAATGGAAGTGGGAGAACATTACAATGGACTTTGTTGTTGGACTTCCAAGAACAGTAAAAGGCCATAATAGTATATGGGTCATAGTGGACAGATTGACGAAGTCTGCCCATTTTCTACCCGTGATGACGACGTTCACCATGAACCAGTATGCAGAACTGTACATTAATGAGATTGTCAAGCTGCACGGCATTCCTGTGTCAATCGTCTCTGATCGCGATCCTAGATTCACTTCCAGGTTTTGGAAAAGTTTGCAAAGCTCTTTGGGCACTAGATTGGACTTCAGCACGGCATTTCACCCGCAGACGGATGGACAATCCGAGAGAACGATTCAGACATTGGAAGATATGTTGAGGGCGTGCGTGCTGGAACTTCACGCTCCTTGGAGTAGATACCTGCCACTTGTGGAGTTTGCTTACAACAATAGCTACCAGGCTACGATCGGTATGGCTCCATATGAAGCGCTTTATGGCAGAAAGTGCAGATCCCCATTGTGTTGGGATGAAGTCGGGGAAACCAAGCTTATCGGCCCCGAAATACTGCAACAGATGTCTGGGGTAATAACGGCGATTAAGCAAAGAATCCAAGCTGCACAAAGTCGACAGAAAAGTTACGCAGACCACAGGAGAAGGGACTTAGAGTTTGCCGAAGGTGATGAGGTGTTCTTGAAGGTGTCACCTTTCAAGGGCGTAATGAGATTCGGCAAGAAAGGGAAGCTAAGCCCAAGGTTTATTGGGCCTTTTCCCATCTTGAAGCGTGTGGGAAGCATGGCCTACAGACTACAACTACCAGCGTCAATGGATGGTGTTCATGATGTTTTCCATGTCTCGATGCTGAGAAAATGTGTACGAGATCCAACTCAAATCGTGGAGCATGTGGACGTTGAAATTATGCCAACCCTGACATATGAAGAAAGGCCCATACAGATCCTGGATACCTCAGTCAAAGTATTGCGCAACAAAGTGGTCCCGTTGGTGAAAGTCTTATGGCGCAACCACAATGTGGAGGAAGCCACTTGGGAAAGACTGGAGGATGTTAAAACACAATATCCAGACTTCTTTGCTTAGGCAAATTTTGGGGACAAAATTTCTATTAAGGTGGGTGGAATGTAACACCCGGCATTTTTGCCATGTAATTGTTTTCCCGAAACCATTTGTGCGGGATTAACATTTATATTTATACAACGTATGTTTTGGTTGAGTTGTTGGAAATGTTTAGTGAAACTAAACTAATGTGTAACCAAAACAAATTAATTAGGTTAAAAGCTACTGGAAGGGTAAATATGGAAGTAATTAAGGTAGGTGGAAGCAAACCAATGGATGTGTGCCAAGTGGCAACTTGTTGAAGAAGATATGTCTTCTCTTCCCTCCTACGTGAAAGTTTCCACTTCTCCATCTTCTCTCCCTCTGTTTTCTCTCGGCCAGGCGACAAAAGTTCACCCAAACGCCTTTGATCTCCTAGGGTTTTCCTTGTTTTCTGCCTAAGGTAAACATCTCCCAATGCTAACACATTTGAAAGTATGCGTTTTGCTGAAGTTTTAGGTTAGGATATTTAGGAGAAAACTCTCGAGTTTTGTATGGAAACACATTGTTGTTTTCTACCAGTCTGAGTGGAGTTTTCTGCATAAATTTCCAAGTTATTTGTTAGCATTGCAGCTTGTTTTATACCTCTTCATGCATGCTACAGATCCAAGCATTCCAGGGACATTCGAGCATCTGACACCACAGCAACCAGGTAAGTTCATACGTTTATGTTGGCCCTTATGGCCCTACAACTTGGAGGTACTAGGTATGGTTTGGGTAGATAGGTTCTAGGTTATGTTTTAAGTTAAACATGTCTCTGTTATATTCTGTTTCCCTGTTGTATCCATTCTGCCATCTGTGAAGGTTGAGTATCGCACTTATCCATGCATACACGTTTTCCAGTAAAATCATGCAAATGTTTTCAGCACTGGTTTTGAAGTAAGTAAAGATAAAATCCTGTAATGTAATGAACGGTTAAGTGTGGACGAGGACTGGCATCCTGTTCTTGTCCTTCCCTGGGACTCATGTAAAATTTATCCCCGCCAAGGATACCCTATACCTTGTCCTTCCCTGGGACACCGGCAAAATTACTAACAAGTGTCATGTCCTGTTATGTTATGTATGTTTATGCGCCAGTTCCTCTATAAGCCTCATTTATACCACCCTGTCCAGTGAAATGTAATGTAATGTAATGTTAATGTATTTGAAATGTTCATGCATAGCATATGCATCACTGCATTTATTTCTGATATGTTCTTACTGAGCTCTAGGCTCATAGGTGAACTCCCTGTTGTAGGTACGGATGCCCCAGATGAGGACCTTGTGCCTCGAAATGACGAGCTGATTTAGTTGGAGGAATGATCTCATTGGGGGTGGTTGCTGCAGCCAGACAAATCCTGTCCCGAGGTTTAAGTATTTAAAGTAAAGTCTATGTCTGTAAACCCTACTGGAATTCTGTGTTTGGTTTTTAAACTATGTTAGGATTCTGTATTTTTGGTTGTTGAAAACTCCGTAGGAAATTCTGTTGGATATAGATAATGTAAGGTATTCTGTTGGTTAAGCTTTCTCTTGTTAAAACCTCTGTATTCGACAGTTGAACTATGTTTTGAAGCATTCTGGAATTCGTTTGGAATATTTTCTGTTAGTCTGTGCATGGACAGCTTCTGGTTTTAGAGCTATCCATGTAGTGTGATTTTTCTTAAGTTCCTGTCATGTTAGAGCCATCTATGTAATTCGTTTTTTTTCTTAAAATTCCGTCGTGTTTTTCCCGATATGTTCAAAAATCATGTTTTGAATCGTTTTCTGAAGTTTGAAGTTTTCATACATTCTGTTTCCACAACTTTTGTTTTTATGTAATCATGTTAAAAGTTGCCAGTTTTGTCTTTCACAAATTTCGTCTTCCGGTTACTGTTCACAAATTTCGTCTTCCGGTTACTGTTCACAAATTTCATCTTCCGGTCACTGTTCACATTTTTCTTCTACCGGTGACGTTATTTGTCTTCCGGTTGACGTCATCTTCTCTTCCGATGACGTCAGCATAAGTCTTCCGCCCAGTTTATAACTTTGTCTTCCGATGACGTCAGAGCGTCTTCCGGCTGACGTCATCATCTTCTGCCGGTTATGTTTGCTGCCTTTATCTTCCGATGACGCTATCCACTAATTTCTCCTCCGGTTCAGTTTGAAACTACATCTTCCGCCACTGTTTCCTGTTTCCATTTCCGTCAGTCTTATGCCTATTTCTGTTCGGTTATCTATTATTGAGATCTGTTTGCTTTCCATTCCAGAGAACTCTCTCTCTCCCCCTGCAAATGTTTTCGATTTCTCCCTGCAGTTCTCCCTCTCTGTTCACTACTTTGATTGTTCTATTAGTTTTAAAAAAAAAATAATAATAGTCACCGTTTCCTGTAAATGTCCCGGAGTGACGGCTCCGATCCCGGAAACCGATTCGGATCCGGTTTCGGGCTGTCACAATTCTTATAAGGCATCGTTTGATGCAGGCAATTCTTAAGGCATCGATTGATGCAGGCAATTCTTAAGGCATCGTTTGATGCAGGCAATTCTTAAGGCATCGTTTGATGCAGGCAATTCTTAAGGCATCGTTTGATGCAGGCAATTCTTAAGGCATCGTTTGATGCAGGCAATTCTTAAGGCATCGTTTGATGCAGGCAATTCTTAAGGCATCGTTTGATGCAGGCAATTCTTAAGGCATCGTTTGATGCAGGCAATTCTTAAGGCATCGTTTGATGCAGGCAATTCTTAAGGCATCGTTTGATGCAGGCAATTCTTAAGGCATCGTTTGATGCAGGCAATTCTTAAGGCATCGTTTGATGCAGGCAATTCTTAAGGCATCGTTTGATGCAGGCAATTCTTAAGGCATCGTTTGATGCAGGCAATTCTTAAGGCATCGTTTGATGCAGGCAATTCTTAAGGCATCGTTTGATGCAGGCAATTCTTAAGGCATCGTTTGATGCAGGCAATTCTTAAGGCATCGTTTGATGCAGGCAATTCTTAAGGCATCGTTTGATGCAGGCAATTCTTAAGGCATCGTTTGATGCAGGCAATTCTTAAGGCATCGTTTGATGCAGGCAATTCTTAAGGCATCGTTTGATGCAGGCAATTCTTAAGGCATCGTTTGATGCAGGCAATTCTTAAGGCATCGTTTGATGCAGGCAATTCTTAAGGCATCGTTTGATGCAGGCAATTCTTAAGGCATCGTTTGATGCAGGCAATTCTTAAGGCATCGTTTGATGCAGGCAATTCTTAAGGCATCGTTTGATGCAGGCAATTCTTAAGGCATCGTTTGATGCAGGCAATTCTTAAGGCATCGTTTGATGCAGGCAATTCTTAAGGCATCGTTTGATGCAGGCAATTCTTAAGGCATCGTTTGATGCAGGCAATTCTTATAAGGCATCGTTTGATGCAGGCAATTCTTAAGGCATCGATTGATGCAGGCAATTCTTAAGGCATCGTTTGATGCAGGCAATTCTTAAGGCATCGTTTGATGCAGGCAATTTTTAAGGCATCGGTTGATGCAAGCAAATTTTATTAGCACAACTGAGCATTAGAAACTGCATGTGATAGGATTGGTTGTATCGTGTGCTGTTTGCATTCATTATTCCCTACTTGCTAAGCATTAGGCTTACGTTTTGTGTTCTGTGGTGTAGGTGACGAGTTTTATTCAGGTGTAACGCCCCGAGTTTTCTAAACTCAGTTCGTTACTCATAAACCCGATCATAACTAGGAAATTTTTGGACCAAATTTAAAGCTTCGCTCGAAAGTCAAATTTGAACGTTTGCTAAAAACACAAAAACTTGCAGTGGAAAATCTTTGAGCAAAGCAAAGTTAAGCAAAACTATAAAACAGTGTTCGAATAATCAGTTAAAATATTAAGAATTAATTCGAACAAAAGAGATGAAAGCTTAAGCGTAAAATACTCAAAATTCATAAAAAGTCAAACGCATCTGCCTCTAAACAAGGTCAACGAAAAAAGGCAGTAATAAAACTGAAGGCTTCCACCGATGACGTCAGCCGGAGGAATCATTCTTCCAACTTCATCCAATCGCAAAACGACAAGTTTTGCTACTCGCATCTACCGATGATGTCAGTCGTATGAATCATCCATCCAGCCTCTACTGATCACAAAATGACAAATACACTTACTCACATCTTCCGGTAGATAAAATACTCGACATCATCCGGTTACAAAACGACAAAAGACTTTTACCTTCATCATCCTATGGATAAATTACTCGACAACATCCGGTTACAAAACGACAAAATAACTTTACCTTCATCATCCGATGGATAAAATACTCGACATCATCCGGTTACAAAACGACAAATTTTCTACTTATATCTTCCGATGACTTCCACTGAAGACATCATCCGATAACTTTACTGAAGACATCATCCGATGACTTTACTGAAGACATCATCCGATGACTTTACTGAAGACATCTTCTGATAGACAACAGAACAACAACTCTACATCTGCCGATAGACATCATCTACCGATAGATCAAAAATACTCAACGAAAACAGCATAGCAACAATTTCGCTCTAACAAAGAAAACTCTGACTACCAAAAGAACTTGAGCAATTTACTAAAATTCGTTCAAAACCACTTAAATCCGGACAATACTCCAACATTTGGTAAAAACCACTATTAACACCAACAAAGTATAATTGTCTGGAAGAAAATTTCAAAATGAATTCAAAAACATTAAAACTACTACTGTTAGAAAACTCAACAAATTTAAATCGATTCATCATCCATTAAACCTTCACAACTACTGACAACAGTTAAGCCGCCTCATCAGAACACCAAGTCGAGACTTGGGTGTGCTCCTCCAACCTGTCTAAACCTCATTGTGCTCAGGAAAAATACCTTCAGAAGCTTCTTCACCTACATCACAAAACTCATCTATTAGCCTAATGCTAAGTAAGTAAAGCGATAATAAAATGAAATGCTGAAGCAAAATCCTAGACATGCAGTTTCTACTTTCACATCTCTGTTGCATATGCGTTCATTCACTGATCTGATCCCTTAATTCCATTGGGAGTGGGATCAGCTCTCCCAAAGTTATAAATCCTTTTCATCAGTTAAGGGGCGGATTACTTCCCTTAATAGCTATAATGATCCTATATTCCACTTGGGAAGTGGATCAATCTTCTCAAAGTTATAAATCCCTTCATAAGTTAAAGGGTGGATTAGTTCCCTTAATAGCTTGTCTGTTGCAATCATTATATTCTTTACCATGCCAATACATGAAAATTCATTTTCGTATTCTTTCAAAAACATGATGCATGACATACAGAAAATATTCAAGCACACACACAACCTACTGTTTTGTGATGTAGGCCCGAAGGCACATGCATACTTTACTTACCTGGTCTCCGGGAAATCGCTCGGCTGTAAGTTGCCTTAGAAGCTCACACACCTAGAGTCACAACAGAGCATCAATCAAACTCTCACTAAGCTCCACCAGAAATCAACCAGAAGTTTAAGGAAACTAGTTTGCTACTCGTGCATTCCCATTTATCACCAATAACCCGAACCTACTCTCACTCGCAGCATCCTAGAAATCCTCACATTGCACTCTCTAGGTCATCTAACTACTAAAACATAAGAAAATGAGGAAAACGTACCTAGGTTGAAGGAAAATTGGGCGAGGGAATCACCTAGAGGGTTCTGCTGCAGAGCTGAAGGCTGAAAAAGAAATGGTAAGCAGGATAGTGGCGGCTACAGTGCATTAAACCCAAACCTCTTTCCTTAAATAGGTTATCCATTATAAGTTCTCAATTTACCACTATGCCCTTACTTAGTCACTCATTAACCTAATTAATATTTCCCTCAATTTTCTCCACAACATGCTTACTATTAAATAACGGAATAGAAATTGGTTTAATAGAACCGGGTGTTACAAGCTACCCTCCTTAAAAGAATTTTGTCCCCAAAATTCAGTACTTGAACAGTTCTGGATGTTGGTCAATCATGTCTTGCTGGCGTTCCCAAGTCGTTTCCTCTATATTCTGGTTGTGTCACAAGACTTTCACTAGAGGAACCTCTTTGTTGCGCAATACCTTAACTGCATAGTCTAAGATCTTTACTAGTTTCTCCTTATAGGCAAGAGTAGGATGAATTTCAATGTTCTGCTGTTCCACAACTTGAGATGGATCCTTCATGCACTTCTTTAGCATAGAAACATGGAACACATCGTGTATCTCTTTCATAGAAGCTGGTAGTTGCAACTGATAAGCTGCTCTTCCAACCTTCTTCATAATTGTGAACGGCCCAATATACCTGTGGTTCAACTTGCCTCTTTTTCCAAATCTCACAATCCCTTTGAATGGTGATACCTTAAGAAAAACTTCATCACCTACTTCAAATTCTAATTCCCTGCGCCTTCTATCGGCATAGCTTTTCTATCGGCTTTGAGCTGTTAGAATTTTCTGTCGGATGAGGGCAATCTTTTCCACTGTTTGCAGCACAATATCCGGACCAATTAGTTGAGCTTCTCCAACTTCATCCCAATACAAGGGAGATCTACATTTTCGCCCATACAATGCCTCATAAGGTGTCATTCCTATTGTTGCCTGAAAACTGTTATTATAAGAAAACTCCACCAATGATAAGTACTTACTTCAAGAACCTTGAAATTCTAGCACACATGCACGGAGCATATCCTCTAATGTCTGAATAGTCCTTTCAGATTGTCCATCCGTTTGAGGGTGAAAAGCTGTGCTGAAATTGAGCTGTGTACCCATAGCCTTATGCAAACTTTTCCAAAACTTAGATGTGAATCTAGAATCTCGGTCTGATATTATGGTACCTGGAACTCCATGCAATCTCACGATCTCTTGCACATACAGCTCAGCAAGTTGATCCATCGAGTAAGTCATCTTCATTGGTAGGAAATGGGCAGATTTGGTTAGACGGTCAACTATCACCCAAATTGCATCATGTCCTTTAGTCGTTCTAGGCAATCTTATCACAAAGTCCATCGTTATTTGCTCTCATTTCCATTCAGGAACTGGTAAAGGTTGTAACATTCCAGCAGGTCTCTGATGCTCAGCTTTAACCTGTTGACAAACCAGACACGATTCTACGTATTCTGCCACATTCCTCTTCATATTTGGCCACCAGTAGTGTTGCTTTAGGTCTCTGTACATTTTTGTACATCCAGGGTGAACAGAGAGCTTAGAGGAATGCGCTTCCAAAAGGATTTCTCTTCGAAGTTCATCATTAGTTGGAACAAACCATCTATTCCTAAACTTAAGGATTCCATCATCAGAATGGTTGAAATCCGACTTGTCAGTAGATTCCATGCTCAGTTTGTACTTGTTGCACTCCACATCATTTATCTGAGCTTCCTTTATCCTTTCTAGAATGGTAGGTCTCAGAGATATGGTCGAAAGCATAGCTGATATACTGGATACTGCTTCTAAATTAAATCTTCGGAATTCTGTCTCTAAGGCTATCAGTATATCCATAATCAATGTAGAGGCTTATGTTGTCACTCTACTCAAAGCATCTGCTATAACATTTGCTTTGCCGGGATGGTATTTAATCTCAAAATCATAATCCTTCACAAATTCCAACCATCGCCATTGCCTCATATTTAATTTCTTCTATGAGAAGATATATTTCAGACTTTTATGGTCCGAAAATATATCACAAGTTTGACCATACAAGTAATGCCTCCAAATCTTGAGCGCAAAAACCACTGCAGCTAGTTCTAAGTCGTGTGTAGGGTAATTCTTCTTATGTGTTTTCAGCTGTCTAGAGGTATAAGCTATTACTTTACCATCCTGCATTAACACACAACCAAGACCAATTTTGGAAGCATCACAGTAAATGCTAAACTTACCATCTTCAACTAGAAGGGTTAAAATTGGAGCATTGGTCAGTTTCTATTTCAAGGTCTGAAAACTATGCTCACATCGTCAGTCCATATATACTTCACATTTTCCCTTGTTAACTTAGTAAGGGATGTAGCAATCTTTGAAAATCCCTCAATGAACTTTCTATAATATCCTGCTAGTCCAAGAAAACTCCTGATATCTGTAGCATTCCTCGGTTGGGGCCATTCCTTAACTGCTTGAACCTTAGCTGGATTGACAGATATTCCATCCCCAGAGATAACATGTCCTAAAAAGTGAACTTGGTCCAACCAAAACTCACACTTAGAAAACTTGGCGTATAGTTGGTGCTGTTTTAATACTTCCAACACCAAGGTCAGGTGCCTAGTGTCACGGTCCTACTTTCAAGGGGCGTATCGAGACCGTGCGGCACCCAATATCTCACTAGTACTGGGTCAGCCAACGAGCATGCCAACGGCACCGAGTGCCCACTTCGTTAGAGCGAGCTTGTGTCTAACGAGTAAGCAACGAGCGAGCGAGATTAACCGAAAGGAGCATCATTTGAGTATAAAGTTTGCATAAAGAGTGTGTGTAAAAAGCCTTGATTGAATAGCAGCAAATTACAACGTTGAGTAGGGGGGTCTACGTGCAGTCATGCCTCTCCCCCTAAAGAGCAATCCGGACCATCTCCACTATAGCAGGAGTAGACATGCTATGTGGGCGAGGAGTCACTTGCCAAAAATGGAAAGAAAAAGAGTACAACAGAATTACTTAAAAGGGAAATAAATCTACCTAGCAGCATGGGCGGCCATAGGCAACATGCCTTGGACAATCCCGGACCTTGACATTCTCCCCTATTTGAGCTGTTGACGACCTCGTCAACTTTGCTTCTGCTTGAATTCTTTGATCACCCTTGCTGAGTCTTGCAAATCTTCTTGCTTCTCCCAAGATACCTCGTCGTCTCCAAGTCCCTTCCATCTGATCAGATACTCCTGGTACTGTCGTCGCCCGATGTTGACGTTCCGCTCCGCAAGGACTTCTTCAACTTCTTTGTTCTTGTTGTTGCTGGTAGAGATATTTGGCCTGGTGATGTCGTTCCTCTCTTCATCTTCGTCATCTGCATGATTGGGCTTCAAATTGTTGACATGGATGACAGGGTGAATTTTGAGCCACGCTGGAAGATTAAGTCTGTAGGAGGCTTTTCCGACTTTCTCTATGACTTCAATGGGGCCTTCGTATTTTCTAACAAGTCGCCTGTCCTTCTTTCCTCTGAACCGAAGCTGTTCAGGTAACAGCTTAACCAGCACAAAGTCTCCAGCCATGAACTCCATTGGTCGCCGCTTCTTATCCGCCCACTTCTTCATATGTTTAGAGGCACGTTCTAAGTAAGCACGAGCTATTTCCGTATTCTGCTTCCATTCTTTGGAGAAGTTGTACGCTTTTGGACTCTTCCCCAAATATGGCTGCTCCAACGTGTGGGGCATGATGGGTTGTCTCCCACAGACTATTTCAAATGGACTCATCCCCGTTGAAGAACTCTTCTGACAGTTAAAGCAGAATTGTGCTACGTCGAGTAAACTGGGCCAATTCTTTTGATTTGTATTGATGAAGTGACGTAGATATTCCTCCAGTAAGCTGTTGAAGCGTTCTGTTTGGCCGTCTTTTTGAGGATGGTAACTGGAAGATATGTTGAGACTTGACCCGAGCAAATTGAACAATTCGACCCAAAAAGACCCTGTGAACCGAGGATCCCTGTCACTGACGATGCTTTGAGGAATTCCCCACAACTTTACAATGTGTCTGAAGAAGAGTTGGGCAGTCGTCTCTGCGGGGCAGTGCTTCGGAGCTGCAATGAACGTGGCATACTTGGAAAATCTGTCGACAATCACCAGTATCGCTTCAAAGTCATTGACAGACGGCAAATTGGTGATGAAATCCAGAGAAACACTTTCCCAAGGCATTTTTGGTACGGGCAGTGGCTCTAGTAATCCAGCAACCTTGTTTCTTTCAACTTTATCTTGTTGGCACACAAGACAAGTTTTGGTGTACTGCATAACGTCAACCTTCATTTGCGGCCAATAGTATCCTTTTTTTAAGAGAGCATAGGTACGTTGCCATCCAACATGACCGGCCCACAGGGTATCATGGCATTCTCGCAGAAGGACACGCCGCAAATTATTGCTTCGGGGCACATACAAACGGTTTCCCTTGGTGAAGAGTAAGTCATCTTCGATCCAAAATTGCCTAGTCTTTCCTTCCTTCACAAGTTGTATGACAGCTTGAGCTCCAGGGTCATTTTGAAGATTATCTCGAATACAATCTTTCAATGATCCGTTAACTTTACTTGCTTGAAGCTGAGATAGATAGCATAGACTCGCGCATTCGGCCTTTCGACTTAATGCATCAGCCACTCGATTACTCTGGCCTGACTTGTGTTCAAAGCTAAAATCAAACTCTGAAATCAGTTCGTGCCAACGTGCTTGCTTGGCCGAGAGCTTTGGTTGTTCAAAGAAGTGACAGATTGAGCTGTTGTCTGTTTTCACAACGAACTTCGACCCAAGTAGATACTGCCTCCACATGCGTAGACAATGCACTACTGCCAGCATTTCTTTCTCGGAAGCAATGTACTTCCTCTCTGCTTCCTTTTAACTTTCGACTTTCGAAGGCAATAGGATGATCATTCTGCATAAGGACTCCTCCTAAAGCAAAATCTGAGGCATCGGTTTCCACTTCAAATGGCTGAGTGACATCTGCTAATGCGAGTACAGGCTCTTGTATCATAGCTGCTTTCAAGTCAGCAAAAGATTTTTGACATTCAGAGTTCCACTCCTAAGGTACTCCTTTCTTTAAGAGTTCCGTTAGAGGTGCAGCTCTCTTCGAAAATCCTTCCACAAAGCGTCTGTAATAATTAGCAAGCCCGAGGAAGGAACGCAGTTCAGTGACAGACGTCGGGGTCTTCCAACTTTTGACAGCACTTATCTTTCCTGGGTCCATGCGAAGACGACCTTGCTCAACAATATGGCCGAGGAATTCGATGCTCTCCTGAGCAAAAGAGCATTTTTCCTTCTTCACATACAGTTGGTTTTCTCTTAGCTTTTCGAAAACCAAACGAAGGTGTGCCTTGTGCTCTTCCAGCGTCTCGCTGTATACCACAATGTCGTCGAGGTACACTACCACGAACTTGTCAAGGTACTCATGAAATACTTGATTCATGAGTGTGCAGAAAGTTGCAGGAGCATTTGTGAGTCCGAAGGGCATCACCAAGAACTCAAAGGCCCCATACCTTGTTACACACGTCGTCTTGGGTTCATCTCCTTCTGCAATTCTCACTTGATAGTAACCTGATCGTAGATCAAGTTTAGTGAAGTACTTGGCTTTATACAATTGATCGAAAAGGTCAGTGATAAGTGGAATGGGATACTTGTTGCGCACTGTGACTTTGTTGAGTGCCCGATAATCTATGCACATTCGTAGACTTCCATCTTTTTTCTTTTGAAACAAAACTGGTGCTCCAAAAGGTGCTTTAGCGGGTCTGATAAATCCGGCCTCGAGTAGCTCATCTAATTGCTTCCTCAATTCTGCTAGTTCTGGCGGAGCCATTCTATATGGGGCTTTTGCAGGAGGTTTAGAACCAGGATTCAGTTCGATTTGATGATCAATGTCCCTTCTTGGAGGCAATGTCTTGGGTAAGCACTCGGGCATGGTACTCCTGAACTCTTCTAGGATTCTTGAGATTTCAGGATGTATTACTTCTTCCTTCTTTGTACTTACCTCCAAAGGAACAACCATGTAAGTTGGATCGTCGCGTTTCAGCCCTTTCTTGAATTGCATAGCAGAGAGCATCTTTGTGTTGATGACATTTGGTTGTTTCAGTATCGCAGGAACAACTGTTGGGTTGTTACTAGTGATTATTAAACATTTTGCTGAAGGCATTGGGATGACTTTATGTTCCATCAAGAACTCCATCCCCAAAATAGCATCAAAGTCATCCAACCGAGCTACAACAAAGTCGACGGGTCCTGTCCACGAACTGAGTTTCAACTGGACTCTCCTTACAACCCCGAGCACCGGCATTGCTTTTCCATTCACTGTTTTCATTTTACCATCATTCTTTTCTAACTTCAAACCGAGACGATGAGCTTCTTTCTCTGTAATGAAGTTATGAGTAGCCCCCGAATCTATCATCGTACTTTTAGTAGATTTGTTGTTGACGAATGATTCCACATACATGAGACCTTTATCTGGGATTTTCCTCAGTTCTTCCATCTGTTGCTGCACAACTGACAAGAACGTCATGGTCCCAACTTCAGCAATCTCTGTGGTTTCTTCTTCAATAACTTCCTTAACTGCGTTGTCATCTTGAATTGACGCTTGTAAGGCAGTTAAGGCGGATCTATGCGGGCATTCGGCTACTCGATGTGGTCCCTTACACAGGAAGCATGACATAGGCCTATTAGGCGGGCGTTGGTTGTTAGCATTTCTTGGTGCTTCATGGCCTTCTCTTGGGACAAAGGGTTTTCTTTCAACATTTCCTGCGTTCGATTTCTGGGACTTGATGGTGTTCGAGTTACTGGGAGCATTCTTCTTTGCCCCAGGGTTCTCAATATTATAATCAAACAGTCGCTCAGCAGCTGCGAGTGCACTTGAAAGACTTTGCACTCTCTGTTCATACAGTTTTGTTCTGGCCCATGGTTTAAGACCTTCGATGAAAGTGAAGATCTTGTCTTTTTCTGACATATCTCTAATGTTCAGCATGAGACCCGAAAATTGTTTGACATATTCACGAATACTTGCAGTCTGCTTTAGGTCTCGAAGAAGTCTACGAGCGTTGAATTCAACATTTTCTGGAAAGAATTGGTCCTTCAACTGTCTTTTTAGTTCCTCCCATGTATCAATCGTACATTCGCCAACACTGATTTCATGATATTTGGATCTCCACCAAAGTTTTGCATCACCAGTAAGATGCATTGTGGCCAGTGTCACTTTCAAATCATCATCTGTTTTAGTGGCCTTGAAATACTGTTCCATATCGAAAATGAAATTCTCTATTTCTTTAGCATCCCGGGCTCCCCCAAAGGACTTTGGCTCAGGGATTTTCACTCGACTGAACTCGGCAGCAGTAGTAGCCTGGGTTTGGCTCCCCATGGCTCTCATTGTCAGGTTCAGTTTAATGTTGATCTCGGCAATCTCAGCCCTGAGAGAATCAAACATTGTTCTGAAGTCTATAGTCACTTGAGACACAGTTTCTGATAACCGGGTATGAGCTAGCTCGACTTCATCGACACGCTCCAGGACCCCGATTATTGCACCTGTGGAACTTTCTCCTGTGTCAACTCCCTTTCCCTTTTCTTGTCGGGATTCGAGAGTCTCCACCCGATCCAACAGTTCTGGAATCGGTATGGCGTCTATCCTGTTGTGAATAGCCGCTATCTCAGTAGGAAATTCAGACATTTCCTTCATTCGTTCTTCTATGAATCGAATGTTGTCCGGTATGTCTTGCAGATACCGTATTTCTTCTTCCAACTCGACGAGGCGCTCGAGTTGATCCGATGGTGCACTAGGCCTTTCCATCGTACTCTTCTTCGGCATGATTTCTCACGATTTGTAAGCCAACCTCTCTCTGATACCAACTGTCACGGTCCTACTTTCAAGGGGCGTATCGAGACCGTGTGGCACCCAATATCTCACTAGTACTGGGTCAGCCAACGAGCATGCCAACGGCACCGAGTGCCCACTTCGTTAGAGCGAGCTTGTGTCTAACGAGTAAGCAACGAGCGAGCGAGATTAACCGAAAGGAGCATCATTTGAGTATAAAGTTTGCATAAAGAGTGTGTGTAAAAAGCCTTGATTGAATAGCAGCAAATTACAACGTTGGGTAGGGGGGTCTACGTGCAGTCATGCCTCTCCCCCTAAAGAGCAATCCGGACCATCTCCACTATAGCAGGAGTAGACATGCTATGTGGGCGAGGAGTCACTTGCCAAAAATGGAAAGAAAAAGAGTACAACAGAATTACTTAAAAGGGAAATAAATCTACCTAGCAGCATGGGCGGCCATAGGCAACATGCCTTGGATAAGCCCGGACCTTGACACCTAGCATGCTCATCCTTGGAACGAGAATAGATTAAAATATCATCGATAAACACTATGACAAACTTATCCAAGTATTCATGAAACACCCTATTCTTAAGATCCATAAAGGCTGCTGGTGCATTTGTCAATCCAAAGGATATAACCAAAAACTTATAATGCTCATACCTTGTACGAAAGGCTGTCTTAGGGATATCTTCAGTCTTGACTTTCAGTTGATAGTAACCAGACCTAAGGTCGATCTTAGAGAAAACTCGTGCACCCTTAAGCTGGTCGAACAAATCATCAATTCTTGGCAAGAAATACTTGTTCTTGATGGTTAACTTATTTAATTCCCTATAATCAATGCACATACGCATTGATCCATCCTTCTTTTTGACAAAAAGAACAGGTGCACCCCACGGTGAAAAGCTAGGGCGTATGAACCCCTTATCCAATAATTCCTCCAACTATTTCTTTAATTCCTTAAGCTCCGTAGGTGCTAATCTATAGGGATTCTTAGACACTGGTTCAGCGCCTGGGTAAACATCCACAACAAATTCAATTTCCCTATCTGGTGGCAAGCCAGGAAAGTCATCTAGGAATACTTCTGGGAAATCTTGGACAACTAAGACATTTTGAGGACTTGCTTTTCCTACAAGTTGTGTGTCTAAAACGCTAGCTAAGAAACACAAGTACTCTCCATATGGGGAAGGTCTAGCATTAATAGAAGTCATCACAGATATTTCCTTACCCTTCCTTGAAGCTTGAAAGGTATGTCTCAAACTACCAGAGGGTTGGAAACTAACTATCCCTGTCCTACAATCAATTGTGGCGTGGTGCTTAAACAATCAGTCTATTCCTAGAATCACATCAAATCCCATTATTTACATAACAATGAGGTTAGCAGGTAGGTTCATGTTTCCTACTAATACAGCACTATCAAGCATCACTCGGTTAGAGTGCATGCGTTCACCAGAGGGTAATGCGACATTAAACATATACTCAGTAGGGGTAAACTTTACATCTAACTTATCAGCAAATGTAGATGCTATGAATGAATGTATTGCACCAGAATCTATCAATGTAAAAGCAGGTAAAGAGTTGACCAGTATAGTACCTGACACAACAGCAGGCTGTTCATCATCGCCCGACTTCATCATGGAGAATATCCTCGGCTTTGTCTTAGCAGGGCTATTCTTTAAGACCGAGCAATCTCGGTTAATATGGCCGACCTTGCCGCAGTTGAAGCATCGGGTGACTCTGGGCTTCGGGCAGTCTCTGTACGTGTGTCCAATCTCTTCACAGTTGAAACACTTTCCCATCCCAAACCTACACTCACCCAGGTGGCTTTTTGAACATATTGGGCATTGGGAAAACTTTCTGGTATCCTGCACTTTCTTCCCTGTTCCATGGTTACTTTGGCCTTCACTAGGCCTCTTCACCCCTCTCTGTTGTTGTAGCTGAACAAACTTTCGTGGGGTTTCTTTTGGTTCAGCACACTTCCTGTAGCACTCGGTTTCAATAAATCAAAATAAGTTATTAAACGGTGGAATATAATTTTTATGGTTAAAATTTAGTGAAATGTTGATTAGGTTGTAAATGACTAGGCAGGGGCAAAGTGGTAATTGCGAATTTATGTTGTGGATAAAGTATTTAAGGAAAGGTTTAGTGAGGTTTAGCCGCCACTGTATTATTACTCTTACCTCTCAGCTCAAGCAGACTACCTCTGGGCGATTTCCCCTCCGGTTTTCCCCAACCAAGGTGAGTTTTGAATCAACTACTTGCCGTTCTAGTGCTAGGGTAGCTGAAGGATTGCGATGTATGTATCTTCGATAAGCTGCGGGTGAGAGATTTGGGTTTTGGGGTTTAGTGATGTATCGGGAATGCTTAATCAGTAGAGCCCCAAACTGGCTTCCTTAGACTTCAGTAGTTAGATAAAGTTTAGTGGAGATCTAATCCATAATCTGTCAATGGTTTTAGGTGAGCAGATTTTTGGAGTAGCATATAGCCGAGCGATTTCCAGGAGCCAGGTAAGTAAAGTAATGTGTGAGCCTTCGGGCCTACATCACAAAACATTAGGTTTATGCATGTTTGGGTGTTTCTTTTCTTTATGTCATGCATTAAGTTTTTGAAGAATTACGAAAATGAATTTATGTGCAAGGTTATGATGAGTATGAATTGAATGAAACAGAGTAGCTGTTAAGGGAAGTAATCCGCCCCTTAACTGAGTAGAGGATTTATTACATTGGGAGAACCGATCCCACTCCCAAGGGAACTTAGGGATCAGACCAGTTTATGAACGATGCACAACTGAGTTGAGAAAATTAGAAACTGCATGATCAGGGTTTATGTTTCAGCATACATTTCATTAATGCTTTACTTGCTTAGCATTAGGCTAATAGGTGAGTTTTGTGATGTAGGTGTTGAGGATACAGCAGGTGATTTCCCTGAGAGCATAATCGAGTAGATGAGGTTGGTGGAGCACGGCTGTGCAACAGTCAGGCATCTGATGGGGCGGTTTGACTGGTGTCATTGACTAACAAAGATTAATTGACAGTATTTCAAATTTATTATACTGAGCTTTCATGACAGTAGAAATTTTAAATGTTTTGGAATTCGCTTTTGAGTTTCTTTTCTGATAACGATATTCTGTTGGGATTTCAAGTTAGTACTTATGAGTTTCTAGTGACACAAAGGTTTGGATTGTCTCTGGTTAGTTTTTAGCAAGAATGAGTTACTTGAAGTTTTCAAAAGTATTCTTAGTTTTCTCTGAATTTAGTATTCTGCTGATTTATTACTGGATCTGCAAGTGAAGCGATTAGAGTTGTTGTTTTGCTCTCTATCGACAGATGATATCTGTCGGTAGATGTTGAGTAAATTTTAAATTCTATCGGAAGATGTCTTCAGAAAAGCCATCGGAAGATGTAAATTTTAAAGTCTATCAGTAGATGCTTTAAGGAGTTACGTGAGTAGCACGTGTCGGCAGATGTAGTCCATTCCATCGGAAGAGGGAGAAACCCGTTTGTCGTTTAGCGAATCGGAAGGCGTGGAGTCATATTGTTGTTATCGGAAGATGACGTGTGTTTGTCTATTGAGAGATGAAATTACGCTGACTTCATCGGCAGATGAAGTTATGTTAACTTCATCGGCAGATGAAGTGGTGTGTGTAGTTACCATGATTTCATCGGCAGATGAAGTTGTGGGTGAAGTTGTGTAGACGTCATCGGCAGAAGCCTTTGGTTTTCTGCTTCTGCTCCTTCCGTTGACTAGTCGTCGGCAGACGAGTTCAACTCGTGACGTCATCGGCAGGAACCTCGTTCCGTTTCCTTCCGTTGACTAGTCGTCGGCAGACGAGTTCAACTCGTGACATCATCGACAGGAACCTCGTTCCATTTCCTTCCGTTGACTTTGTCGTCAGCAGATGAATTCGACTTTTGTAATTCCTTGAGTAGTCCATCATTTAAAACCTTGTTTTCTCTTGACCGAATACTTTAAACATTTCCATTAATCTTTCCAACAATATTTTCACAGCTAGTTAAATCCCCATTGTAGTTTTAAATAATTTTCCGCTGCAAAGTTTTCAAATGTTTTGGACGTTTAGAAAATGTCAAATTTTGAATGTCGAATGAAGTTTTAAATTTATTCGAAATTTCTTAGTTATGATCAAGTAATGAGTAGCAAACCGGGTTCAGATAACTCGGGGCGTTACATTATGGTATCAGAGACATTCAGTTAAACCGTTCAAAAGATTACTCATCAGTGCCAATCGTTGCATGGAAGTACTCCAACAACTGTAAGTGTTTATGTTAGCTTTAGTTATAAAATGTTTATGAGAGTAGTTAACCCTGTGCAGGAAATTAGTAAAATGGCTAGGCGCCCAGGAAGACCAAGAATACCAAGAGAGATACCAAGTCCTAGACGTGAGGAGGACTCTAGTGTAATTAGGCAGCTGACAGAATTAATGCGTCAGCAGACTGATATTGTGCGTCAACAATCTGATCAATTAGGAGTGCTGTTGAATCGGGAAGCACAAGGAAGTGCTAACTCAGGTTCTAACAGTGAACATTCTGGAGATAGATTCCGGAGACTGAGACCACCCACATTTGATGGACATTCCTCCGATCCAGTCATTGCTGAGGGATGGCTTAGGAAGATTGAAAGTATGTTCAGGTGTGCCAACATAGGAGAAGAAGAGAAAGTCACATTGGCAACCTTTCATTTGGCTGGAGAAGCTCAGCTCTGGTGGGAGACAATAGAGACCACCACAGATGTTTTGACAATGCAATGGTCACGATTCAAAGACATTTTCTATGGGAAGTATTTCAATAGCACCATCCAAACTGCAAAGAAGTTGGAGTTTCTGAACTTGAAGCAGACAGGGTCTGTGGCCGAGTATAGTAGGCAGTTTGAGTCCCTGTCCAGGTTTGCTGGACACTTTGCTCACAAAGACGAGGATAAGGTGTTCAAGTTTGTGCATGGACTGAAACCAGAAATTTACCGAGGAGTTAAATTTTGCGGTATTAAAGGTTTGGCGTTAAGTGAAGTAGTGTCCACTGCTCTGGAAGTGGAAGAGGCTGAAAGGATGTGTGCTGGAACAAAGGAAGTCCCACAAAGGTTTGTTCAACCACAACAACAGAGAGGGATGAAGAGGCCGAATGAAGGCCAGAATAGCCAAGATCAAGGAGGAAAGTACCGGATAGTCAGAAGTATCCCCAGTGTCCGAAGTGTATGAAAAGTCATTTGGGTGAATGCAGGTTTGGATCGGGAAAGTGTTTCAATTGCGATGAAGTTGGGCATGCTTTCAGAGATTGCCCGAGACCCAGAGTCACTCGGTGTTTCAACTGCGGCAAGGTTGGTCACTTTAACAGAGACTGTCCGGCCTTGAAGAATGGCCCTGCTGTGATTAAGCCAAGAATATTCTCCATGGTTGAGCCAGGCGATGATGAGCAGCCTGCTGTGGTGTCAGGTACTATACTGGTCAATTCCCTACCCGCTTTTACATTGATAGATTCTGGTGCAACACATTCATTCGTAGCATTGACATTTGCTGATAAGTTAGATGTAAAGCTTACCTCTACTGTGCATGTATTTGATGTTGCCTTACCCTCTGGTGAACATATGCACTCTAACCAAGTAATTCCTGATAGCAATGTATTGGTAGGGAACATGAATTTACCTGCCGATCTCATTATTATGGACATAATGGGATTTGATGTAATCCTAGGAATGGATTGGTTGTTTAAACATTATGCCACAATTGATTGTAGGACTGGGATAGTTAGTTTCCAACCCCCTGGTAATTTGAAACATACCTTTCAGGCCTCAAGGAAGAGTGAGGTGATGTCTGTGATGACTTCCATGAACACTAGACCTTCCCTGTGTAGAGGGTATTTGTGCTTCTTAGCTAGCGTTTTAGACGCACGGCTTGTAGGAAAGGCAAATCCTCAGAATGTCCTAACTGTCCGAGACTTTCCTGAAGTGTTTTTAGATGACCTTCCTGGTTTACCACCCGATAGAGAAATCGAATTTGTTGTAGATGTTTACCCCGGAGCCGAGCCTGTGTCTAAAAATCCATATAGACTAGCACCAACAGAACTTAAAGAGTTAAAGAAACAGTTGGAGGACTTGTTGGAGAAGGGATTCATACGCCCAAGCTTCTCACCGTGGGGTGCACCTGTCCTCTTTGTCAAGAAGAAGGATGGATCAATGCGTATGTGCATTGATTATAGAGAATTGAATAAGTTAACTGTCAAGAATAAGTACCCTCTACCGAGGATTGACGACTTATTTGACCAACTTAAGGGTGCGAGAGTTTTCTCTAAGATTGACTTAAGGTCCGGTTATTACCAATTGAAGGTTAAATCCGAAGACATCCCAAAGACTGCTTTTCGTACAAGGTATGGACACTATGAGTTTTTGGTTATGTCTTTTGGTTTGACAAATGCACCAGCAGCCTTCATGGATCTCATGAATAGGGTGTTTCGTGAGTATTTAGATAAGTTTGTTATTGTATTCATTGATGACATCCTAATCTACTCTAAAACTGAGGACGAGCATGTAAGGCATTTGGGTTTGGTGTTGGAGTTACTAAGACAGCACCGACTTTATGCTAAGTTTTCCAAGTGTGAATTTTGGTTGGACAGAGTTCACTTTCTTGGTCACGTGATCTCTGGTGATGGAATATCTGTCGATCCAGCTAAAGTTCAAGCAGTTAAGGAATGGCCCCAACCGAAGAATGCTACAGATATCAGGAGCTTTCTTGGACTAGCAGGGCACTACAGAAAGTTCATTGAGGGGTTTTCGAAGATTGCCACACCCCTCACTATGTTAACAAGGAAAAATGTAAAGTATATTTGGACTGATAAGTGTGAGTTCAGTTTCCAAACCTTAAAGCAGAAATTGACCAATGCACCTATACTAACCCTTCCTGTTGAAAATTGTAAGTTTAGTATTTATTGCGATGCTTCCAAAATTGGACTTGGCTGTGTTTTGATGCAAGACGGAAAAGTTATAGCTTATGCATCTAGGCAATTAAAAGTGCACGAGAAGAATTATCCTACTCATGACTTAGAATTAGCTGCAGTGGTTTTTGCATTAAAGATTTGGAGGCACTACCTGTATGGACAAACTTGCGAAATATTTTCAGATCATAAGAGTCTGAAGTACATTTTCACACAGAAGGAGCTAAACATGAGGCAACGTAGATGGTTGGAATTTGTAAAAGACTATGACTTTGAGATTAAGTATCATCCCGGCAAAGCGAATGTAGTGGCAGACGCTTTGAGCAGGGTGACTCCATCGGTTTCTACGTTGATTCTAGACATACCGATAGCCTTAGAGACTGAATTCCTAAGGTTTAACCTTGAAGCAGTATCTAGCGTGTCAGCCATGCTTTCGGCCATATCTTTGAGGCCTACTATTTTGGGGAGAATAAAGGAAGTTCAAATGAATGACGCTGAATGCAATAAGTATAAGCTGTACATAGATTCTACTGTCAAGACAGATTTCAACTGCTCGGCTGATGGAATCCTTAAGTTTAGAAACAGATGGTTTGTTCCAGCTAATGTCGAGCTTCGAAAGGAAATTCTATCCGAGGCTCATTCTTCTAGACTCTCTATTCATCCTGGAAGTACTAAGATGTACAGAGATCTCAAGCAGCATTTTTGGTGGCCAAGTATGAAAAGATGTGTGGCGGAGTACGTGGAGTCATGTTTGGTCTGCCAGCAGGTCAAAGCTGAACATCAGAGGCCTGCAGGAACATTGCAACCCCTACCAGTTCCGGAATGGAAGTGGGAACAAGTGACAATGGATTTTGTTACAGGATTGCCTAGAACAGCAAAAGGACACGATGCAATTTGGGTAATAGTTGATCGTTTGACCAAATCCGCCCATTTTCTGCCTATCAAGATAACATATTCGATGGATCAACTAGCAGAGTTGTATGTGCAAGAGATCATTAGATTGCATGGAGTTCCAAGCACTATAGTTTCAGACCGAGACTCTAGATTTACATCTAAGTTTTGGAAAAGTTTGCATAAGGCTATGGGAACACAACTTAACTTTAGCACAGCCTTTCACCCTCAAACAGATGGACAATCCGAGAGAACTATTCAGACCTTAGAGGATATGCTCCGAGCGTGCATATTAGATTTTCAAGGATCTTGGAGTAAGTATTTACCATTGGTAGAGTTCTCTTACAACAACAGTTTTCAGGCGACAATAGGAATGGCACCGTATGAGGCATTATATGGACGAAAATGCAGATCACCTTTGTACTGGGATGAAGTTGGTGAAGCACAACTACTAGGTCCTGATATCGTGCAGCAAACAGTGGAGAAGATTGCCCTCATCCGACAGAGAATTTTGACAGCTCAAAGCCGACAGAAAAGCTATGCAGACCAGAGGAGAAGAGAACTGGAATTTGAAGTAGAGGATGAAGTTTTCCTTACGGTGTCACCTTTCAAAGGAGTCGTGAGATTTGGAAAAAGAGGAAAGTTGAACCCCAGATTTATTGGACCGTTCACTATCCTGAAGAGAGTTGGGAAAGCAGCCTATCAATTACAGCTACCAGCTTCTATGGAAGGAATACATGATGTGTTCCATGTCTCTATGCTAAAGAAGTGTATACGGGATCCAACTCATGTCGTTGAACAGCAGAACATTGAGATTCAACCTACACTCACCTATGAAGAAAAGCCAGTAAAGATTCTAGATTATGCAGTGAAGGTATTGCGCAACAAAGAAGTGCTACTAGTGAAAGTCTTATGGCACAACCAGAACTTGGAGGAGACAACTTGGGAACGCCAGCAAGACATGATGGATCAACATCCGGAGTTATTCAGGTACTGAATTTTGAGGACAAAATTCTTTTAAGGAGGGTAGATTGTAGCACTCAGTTTCAATAAATCAAAATAAGTTATTAAACGGTGGAATATAATTTTTATGGTTAAAATTTAGTGAAATGTTGATTAGGTTGTAAATGACTAGGCAGGGGCAAAGTGGTAATTGCGAATTTATGTTGTGGATAAAGTATTTAAGGAAAGGTTTAGTGAGGTTTAGCCGCCACTGTATTATTACTCTTACCTCTCAGCTCAAGCAGACTACCTCTGGGCGATTTCCCCTCCGGTTTTCCCCAACCAAGGTGAGTTTTGAATCAACTACTTGCCGTTCTAGTGCTAGGGTAGCTGAAGGATTGCGATGTATGTATCTTCGATAAGCTGCGGGTGAGAGATTTGGGTTTTGGGGTTTAGTGATGTATCGGGAATGCTTAATCAGTAGAGCCCCAAACTGGCTTCCTTAGACTTCAGTAGTTAGATAAAGTTTAGTGGAGATCTAATCCATAATCTGTCAATGGTTTTAGGTGAGCAGATTTTTGGAGTAGCATATAGCCGAACGATTTCCAGGAGCCAGGTAAGTAAAGTAATGTGTGAGCCTTCGGGCCTACATCACAAAACAGTAGGTTTATGCATGTTTGGGTGTTTCTTTTCTTTATGTCATGCATTAAGTTTTTGAAGAATTACGAAAATGAATTTATGTGCAAGGTTATGATGAGTATGAATTGAATGAAACAGAGTAGCTGTTAAGGGAAGTAATCCGCCCCTTAACTGAGTAGAGGATTTATTACATTGGGAGAACCGATCCCACTCCCAAGGGAATTAAGGGATCTGTATTAGCTGTTAAGGGAAGTAATCCGCCCCTTAACTGAGTAGAGGATTTATTACATTGGGAGAACCGATCCCACTCCCAAGGAACTTAGGGATCAGACCAGTTTATGAACGATGCACAACTGAGTTGAGAAAATTAGAAACTGCATGATCAGGGTTTATGTTTCAGCATACATTTCATTAATGCTTTACTTGCTTAGCATTAGGCTAATAGGTGAGTTTTGTGATGTAGGTGTTGAGGATACAGCAGGTGATTTCCCTGAGAGCATAATCGAGTAGATGAGGTTGGTGGAACACGGCTGTGCAACAGTCAGGCATCTGATGGGGCGGTTTGACTGGTGTCATTGACTAACAAAGATTAATTGACAGTATTTCAAATTTATTATACTGAGCTTTCATGACAGTAGAAATTTTAAATGTTTTGGAATTCGCTTTTGAGTTTCTTTTCTGATAACGATATTCTGTTGGGATTTCAAGTTAGTACTTATGAGTTTCTAGTGACACAAAGGTTTGGATTGTCTCTGGTTAGTTTTTAGCAAGAATGAGTTACTTGAAGTTTTCAAAAGTATTCTTAGTTTTCTCTGAATTTAGTATTCTGCTGATTTATTACTGGATCTGCAAGTGAAGCGATTAGAGTTGTTGTTTTGCTCTCTATCGACAGATGATATCTGTCGGTAGATGTTGAGTAAATTTTAAATTCTATCGGAAGATGTCTTCAGAAAAGCCATCGGAAGATGTAAATTTTAAAGTCTATCAGTAGATGCTTTAAGGAGTTACGTGAGTAGCACGTGTCGGCAGATGTAGTCCATTCCATCGGAAGAGGGAGAAACCCGTTTGTCGTTTAGCGAATCGGAAGGCGTGGAGTCATATTGTTGTTATCGGAAGATGACGTGTGTTTGTCTATTGAGAGATGAAATTACGCTGACTTCATCGGCAGATGAAGTTATGTTAACTTCATCGGCAGATGAAGTGGTGTGTGTAGTTACCATGATTTCATCGGCAGATGAAGTTGTGGGTGAAGTTGTGTAGACGTCATCGGCAGAAGCCTTTGGTTTTCTGCTTCTGTTCCTTCCGTTGACTAGTCGTCGGCAGACGAGTTCAACTCGTGACGTCATCGGCAGGAACCTCGTTCCGTTTCCTTCCGTTGACTAGTCGTCGGCAGACGAGTTCAACTCGTGACATCATCGACAGGAACCTCGTTCCATTTCCTTCCGTTGACTTTGTCGTCGGCAGATGAATTCGACTTTTGTAATTCCTTGAGTAGTCCATCATTTAAAACCTTGTTTTCTCTTGACCGAATACTTTAAACATTTCCATTAATCTTTCCAACAATATTTTCACAGCTAGTTAAATCCCCATTGTAGTTTTAAATAATTTTCCGCTGCAAAGTTTTCAAATGTTTTGGACGTTTAGAAAATGTCAAATTTTGAATGTCGAATGAAGTTTTAAATTTATTCGAAATTTCTTAGTTATGATCAAGTAATGAGTAGCAAACCGGGTTCAGATAACTCGGGGCGTTACACTTCCTGTCAGCTTCTTCCACTTCCAGGGCAGTGGACACAACTTCGTTGAATGTCAAGCCTTTAATACCACAAAATTTAACTCCTCGGTAAATTTTCGGCTTCAGTCCATGCACAAATTTGAACACCTTGTCCTCGTCCTTGTGAGCAAAATGTCCAGCAAACCTGGACAGGGACTCAAATTGCCTACTGTACTCAGCCACAGACCCTGTCTGCTTCAAGTTCAAAAACTCTAACTTCTTCGCGGTCTGGACAGTGCTGTTAAAATACTTCTCATAGAAAATGTCCTTGAATTGTGACCAACGCATCGCCAAAACATCAGTGGTAGTCTCTATTGTTTCCCACCAGAGTTGAGCTTCACCAGCCAAATGAAACATGGCCAACGTGACCTTGTCTCCTTCTCTAATGTTGGCGCACCTAAACATACTCTCGATCATCCTAAGCCACCCTTCAGCAATATCCGGGTCAGACGACTGACCATCAAATGTGGGTGGTCGTAGCCTCTTGAATCTATCCCCAGAATGTTCATTGCTAGAACTCGAGTTGACACTTCCCTGCACCTCTCGGTTTAACAGCACTCCTAACTGATCGGACTGCTGACGCACTAGGTCTGTTTGCTGACACACCAAATCTGTCAGCTGCCTAATCACGCTAGAATCTTCTCCACGTCGCGGGTTCAGTATCTCTCTTGGTACTCTTGGTCTTCCTGGTCGCCTAGACATTTTACTAAATTCCTGCATAGGGTTAAATACTCTCATAAACATCTAATAACTAAGGCTAACATAAACACTTACAGTTGTTGGAGTACTCCCATGCGACGACTGGCACTGATGAGTAATCTTTTGAACGGTTTAACTGAATGTCTCTGATACCAAACTGTAACGCCCCGAGTTTTCTAAATTCAGTTCGTTACTCATAAACCCGAACATAACTAGGAAATTTTTGGACCAAATTTAAAACTTCGCTCTAAAGTCAAATTTGAACGTTTGCTAAAAACATAAAAACTTGCAGCGGAAAATCTTTGAGCAAAGCAAAGTTAAACAAAACTACAAAACAGTGTTCGAATAATCAGTTAAAATATTAAGAATTAATTCGGACAAAAGAGATGAAAGCTTAAGCGTAAAATACTCAAAATTCGTAAAAAGTCAAATGCATCTGCTGCTAAACAAGGTCAACAAAAAAGGGCAGAAATAAAACTGAAGGCTTCCACCGATGATGTCAGCCGGAGGAATCATTCTTCCAACTTCAGCCGATCGCAAAATGACAAGTTTTGCTACTCGCATCTACCGATGACGTCAGCCGGATGAATCATCCATCCAGCCTCTGCCGATCACAAAACGACAAATACACTTCCTCACATCTTCCGGTAGATAAAATACTCGACATCATCCGATTACAAAACGACGAAAGACTTTTACCTTCATCATCCTATGGATAAATTACTCGACATCATCCGGTTACAAAACGACAAAAGACTTTTACCTTCATCATCCGATGGATAAAATACTCGACATCATCCGGTTACAAAACAACAAATTTTCTACTTATATCTTCCAATGGCTTCCACAGAAGACATCATCCGATGACTTTACTGAAGACATCATCCGATGACTTTACTGAGACATCATTCGATGACTTTACTGAAGACATCTTGTTGCGAAAAATTGTACTACGCAAGTGCACGTGTCGCAAAAGTAATAAAGTGTGTATTAAGTACGAGTGTCGATCCCACGAGGAATAATTATGTTAAAAGTTGAATATCTAATTTCTAGTTTAATTTGAAAAGAAACAATAAATTTAGTGATTTGGATTTTTAAAACTAAAATAATTCAAATAAAATAAGTGAACAATTTAAATAAAATATTCTAAAATAAAGAAGTAAGATTATATGTTGAGAAAATCCAGGGTTCCGATTTCACTTAGCTAATCCTATTTATCAGACTTAATTCAAATAGTTAAATCCTATTTCTATGTGTTGATGGCAATTTCACGAAAATATTTATCAATCTCTCTCGAGCAAAGATAAACTTATTCAACTAACGAATTATCACCTCTCGGTCTCTAATCCTGAGAATTAATTGAATACATTAGGAACAAGAAATTATATTACCACTCAAACGTCCTAACTATCTCTAGCCTAGGATCCTTTTTAAGGCAAACTATTCAGTGCACGGTTAAATTCTCCGCTCTCGCATCCCGAATCAACCCTAAAGTTCTTAGTTTTGGTGATCAAGCAAACCTAAGCATTACGTTCAGAATAGATTACTCAACACAGAACAGAAACAGGAAATTAAATACTTGAATTAAGAAAAACAAATAATCATAACTAGGCTACATCGAAACCCTAGAACAAACGTTTAGTTCATGCTAAAGGTAAATAAACAATGATATTAAGGAGTTGCATAATTAAAATGAAGAAATAAAAGGAAAATAAAAAAATAGCTGTCGCCGGAATTGCTCCTCGCCGAAAATCGCCTCGGTGAAGCTCTCTGCCGCTGCTCCAGGATGTCGCTTCTTCCTCTCCAAGCGCTAGGTCTATTAGGTTTTTAATAGTTTCTTTTAAATCGGTTAACGGCTGGGATTAAATTTGATTTAAGTTGAATGGCTCGGATTAAAACAACGCATCATTCCATATTTGTAGATGATAAGCGATCGATCTCTGGCATGTGGAAGAGATCGATCGCTGCTTCTTAATTTGCTGCATCTCTCGCCGAATCTTTGCTGTTTCCTTCTCTTTATGCATTGGCGATCGATCTCTGGGTAACTTAGAGATCGATCGCTGCCTCTTCATTCTCATCCATGTATGGCGATTGATCTCTGGACTTCATAGAGATCAATCGCTGCTTTCAAGCTTTGTGCTTTTAAACATGCTGCATCTCTTTCAAGCAATCATGCACTATGTGTATTACTTCTTCTTTCTTTTCTTTATGCAAGGCGATCGATCTCTGCCAAGTTACAGAGATCGATCGCTTTCCTCTTTGCAATTCTTCTAAATTCCATCCTCTCTGTTCTTCAGACTTCTCTTTTCTTGTCTTCAACTTCACTTTAATTCTTTTATTTTCTGTCCCTGTTCTGGTTAAAATTACTGCAACTTGCACAAAATATATTAGATTTTCTTCCCATGCTTGAGAAAAACTTATCAAATCAAATCTAGAAAGTATAAATAAGTGTGTAAAATACACACTTATCACACCCCCAAACTTGAATGAAAGCTTGTCCTCAAGCGAACAAAAATAAGCGTAGAAATTTAGCCAAGTCTATTCAGGAATTTTTAAAGTCTGCAAAATGTTTCAAATTTCCATGGTAAAATTATCTAAATCACAATTCGCAGTATTTTGTCTCAGCTTGATATTTGCATGCAAATAAACTATCTAAATAAATACTTTCAATAATACAACTCATGATATCGCATTGAGAGAAATTTAATCAGAAATACTTGTGTGTGTACATGCTCAGACTCATTCTCGTTTAACTGATAGATCTATAATTGTGTCTTATGAGAAGGGAAATCAAAAATACATCTCAGGATCACTCACTCCACTCTTATTGTTCATCAGTCTTGCCCATTATTCACTAATAACAAATATGAGTAAACAGAATAAAAGTCGATAGGTCTTTAATTAAGCTTGTAATGTAAGGCCAGGTTATAAGGTAGGAAATTTTTGGATTCAAACGAAACTCTAGAGCACAATCCATCCTTATGTCACCCTCACTTCTTACACTCACTTGAACTCTTTTCTAATCAGTTAACTCAATAATTCCCCCAAACTTGTCTCTCTCTCTCTTTTTTTTTTTTTTTTTAAAACTAACTCCTTTGTCAATGTCTTTACTAACAAACATAAAATACAAATAATAACAATAACAACAAATTAAATAGCATATAAGAAATTGTTCTACTACTGAACAATTCAACTCTTTTTTTTTTTTTTTTTTTTCACAACTTTAATCACTGAAAAATATAAAAGAAGAATAAATAAAATCTCAAAATACTAACAACTTAGACAATTGACAAAAGAATTAGCTCTGATTCTCACCACTACTTTCTCCAACTCTCCCCATAATATGTACCCACAACCCTGTGCTCAATAAACAGGATAGTCAAAATAATTTTCAGGGTAGGCTAAGTTAGGGTTGACAAAACAGTGATAAATAAAGGTTCAAATAGGAGACTAAGGGTGCCATTTAAATGACAAAAATGAGGTATGTCAATAAAGGCTCAAACGAATCAAAAATGGCCTAAGTCATTCTCTTATTTCTGCAAAAATCATAATTTGTATTCATGAATGCAGGGCAAAACCAGGAACAATTTAATTCTCACTAATCACTCACTAAATTTAAATGGAGCTCACTCCCTTTCAGTGTTTACACTCAAGCACTCCCTTACTGTGTTTAGGCTCTCGATCTCAAGACAACAATTTATATCATTATCAGTTAAATTTAAACAAGAATGAACATTTCCACACAAACAAGTCTATCTTCCTAAACTCCAATCAATGTTACTATCACAAATCATATTATCTCAGAATCTATTCAGAAGTTAAAACAGGCATCAATCAAAGGTGCAATCATCGACACTTTGAACCAATGAAATAAATAATCATACCATAGAATTTCAAAATATTAAGCAGACTTACCAATCTAAACATGTTTATAAATTTAATTAAAAACCCCCCCAAACTTAATATCAACATTGTCCCCAATGTTAAATAAAGCATACACAAAAAAATAGGAAAGGGGATAGTGTACCTCATGTGGGGCCCGGCAGCAGTGTGGTGGAGCTTCAGTCGAAGAGAGCAATCTATCAAGAACTTTTTTTTTTTTTTTTTTTTTTTTTTAACAACTAAATAGAGAAATACTAACCGAAAATGAAAATGCTTGAAACGGGAAATGAAAATACGAGAGAGAAAAAAAAATGAAGTAAGAAGAAAATAAAAAGAAAGAAAGATAAAAAGAACGAATTACAAAAAAAAACAAATAGAAATAGAAACAGAATACAATAAAATAAAATAAAGGAAAATAAAAGAAAATAAAAATTATAAGGAAAAATAAATACAGGAAAATAAATGGCTAATTAATCTAAAATAAAACTTACTTAGAACAAGAAAAAGAAAGATAAAAAGAAAAGAAAATAATAAATAACAAAACAAAAAATTAATAAAATAAAATAAATATGAAAATAAAAATAAAATAAGAATGAGAATAAAAATATAAAATAATTGAAATTAAAAGTAACAATTAAAAAATAATAATAATTTCTTGAAATAAAATAAAATAAAATGATAAAATGAATAAAAGAATTTAAGATAACTAAATCGGACCTTATTTAAAAGCAGAAAAATAAATAACATAAAAGAAACAATAAATAAATAAAAAGACAATAAAATAAGAAACTAAAGAAAATTAAAAATAACAGTAAGAAAGAAGAAAAAATTAAATGATAAAAAGAAAATAAAATGACTTAATCGGAACCTATTTAAAGAAAAATAAAAATAAAAGACAAGAAATAAAGAAAATAGAGAAAATAAAATGATATAAGAAACTAAAACATAAAAATAGAAATACTAATAATAATGATAAGAAATAAAATAAAAACAAAAAATAAAAATAAATAACAAATGGGTTAAAAGAGATGATTATTTTTATTTTTATTTATTTATTTATTTATTTTTTTTTTAATTTAATACTAATAAAATGAAATAAAAATAAAAATAAAAAATAAAAAGGATACTAGGGTGGGTTGCCTCCCACCAAGCGCTTGTTTTAGCGTCATTAGCTTGACGTTGTAAGCCGCTTGCTAATCTGGTGCACGGAGAGTAATAGTTGTATCATTCTGCAAAACTCCGTTAAGATATGGCTTCGCTCTTTGTCCGTTTACTAATTTATCAATTTCAGGAAGCTCTTTGTCTGGCACATTATCGGCAATTGGCTCATTGCTAGCTGTTGGGTAATTTATAGATTTATATACTTTGAATGTCACCTCGTCATCATATACTTGCAATTTGAGCTCTCCTTTTCTTAGATCAATAACAGCTCCCCCTGTTGCTAAAAATGGTCGACCTAATATTATCGGGATGCCTCGGTCTTCGTCCATATCGAGAATCAAGAAATCAGCGGGAAAAATAAACTTGTCGACTTTGACAAAGACATCTTCAATCATCCCATACGGATGCTTTATAGAGCGATCAGCCATCTATAGGATTACACTGGTGGGCTTTGCTTCACCAATACCAAGCCTCCGAAATATGGATAGAGGCATCAGGTTAATGCTGGCTCCTAAATCACAAAGTGCCCTTTCAAATATAAAATCCCCAATTTCGCATGGAATAGTGAAACTTCCTGGGTCTTTCAGTTTTTGTGGAAGCTTCCGTTGAATAATAGCACTGCATTCTTCAGTCAAAGCGATTGTACTGCCGTCTTCGATCTTACGCTTATGAGATAAAATATCTTTTACAAATTTGGCATATTTAGGCATTTGCTCCAGTGCCTCAGCGAACGGGATGTTGATGTGTAATTGTTTGAACACTTTCAAGAATTTTTCAAACTGCTTATCCAAATTTGCATTTTTCAGGCGTTGTGGGAAAGGGACTTTTGGGATAATTTCCTTTGGGATGTGGGGTGGAGCTTCCTGTAGCTCTTGATCCTTTGGTGTGGACTCGGATGATGACGAATGCATTCCGTCATGTGCGACCACTTTCTTATTTTCTTTGGTACAATTTTCAATTATTGCTCCACTTCTAAGTGTGATGGCATTGCACTGTTCTCTAGGATTGACTTCAGTGGAACTGGGTAATGTGCCCTGAGGGCGACCATTTAATGCAGCTGCCATCTGTCCCATTTGGATTTCTAAGCTTCGAATTTGGGCTGACTGGTTTTGCAAGGTTGTTCGTGTTTCGGCCATAAATTTAGTTGTGTACTCCCCCATTTCAGCAATCATATTACTAGTGCGTTCTCCCATCTTTGCAATTAAATCCTCCAGATTAGATTTTCTCTCTGGAAACGGAGGTCCCGACTGATTAGCTTGTGGCATCTGTATGGCGTTGTTCGGGTTCTTCCACGAGAAGTTCGGATGATTGTTGTGCCCCCCATTATAGTAATTTCCGGAATTTTGAAGCGTCGGTCTATTATAATTTCCCACAAATTGAGCTTGTTCAGATGAATTGCTAGCCATTTGGTTTCCTTGCTGACAGTTTTCACTAGCATGTGGTCCTTGGCACCAATGACATTGTATGATCGGGGAATGAATTGCATTAACTCGAGCTTGATTACCTTGGATGTGCTGAGTGAGGGATGCAACCTGTGTAGTCAATGCTTTTATCGCTTCCATTTCTGGGGTATTTGGCTGCCTCCTCAAAATCTGACGTTCAACAGGACACTGGTCATTATTTAGGGATAACTCTTCTAACAAGTTGAACGCCTCCTCTTCCGTCTTTTGTAATAGTGATCCACCAGCCGCTGAGTTGACAAGAGTCCGTGTAGAAACTGATAAACCGATGAAGAATGTCTGTATTTGCATCCATTGTGGTAGACCATGTTGGGGGCATCTTCTTAAAAGCTCCTTGAATCGGCCCCATGCTTCATAGATTGTCTCACCATCAAATTGAGTAAAATTGGTGATCTCATTGCGGAGTTTTGCCATCTTTTCAAAGGGAAAGAACTTGGATAGAAATTTCTGCATTAGTTCATTCCACGTGGTAATTGAATCCGAGGGTAAGGAGTTCAACCAATTCTTCGCGCGATCTTTTAGTGTGAAGGGGAATAACCTGAGCTTGATAGCATCCTCAGAGACATTATGGTATTTAAAAGTATCACAGACCTCGACGAAGCTAGCAATATGATCCTTAGGGTCCTCATTAGGCAGGCCACAAAATTGATACTGTTGGATCATTTGTATTGTTCCCGGCTTTATTTCAAAATTATTGCACGTGATGGCAGGTTTCCGAATTGCTGATTGAACCCCGTCCATGGATGGCATAACATAATCGAGCAAAGTTCGTCGTCCGACCTCTGCCACTTCAACCCTCTGTTGTAGATTTGCGTTTTGATCATCTGCCATAATTGCTTGTTTTGTTTCCCTTCGATTTCGGCGACAAGTTCGTTCAATTTCAAGGTCGATAGGGATTAGGTTGGCAGTACCTAATTTTCGCATACACCTGTAATGTGCAAATAATGTAATTTAAGCCTAGCAGCAAAAGAAAATTCAAATATAAACTAAAATAAAATAATTCAATAATAACAAAATTAAATCCCCGGCAACGGCGCCAAAAACTTGTTGCGAAAAATTGTACTACGCAAGTGCACGTGTCGCAAAAGTAATAAAGTGTGTATTAAGTACGCGTGTCGATCCCACGAGGAATAATTATGTTAAAAGTTGAATATCTAATTTCTAGTTTAATTTGAAAAGAAACAATAAATTTAGTGATTTGGATTTTTAAAACTAAAATAATTTAAATAAAATAAGTGAACAATTTAAATAAAATATTCTAAAATAAAGAAGTAAGATTATATGTTGAGAAAATCCAGGGTTCCGATTTCACTTAGCTAATCCTATTTATCAGACTTAATTCAAATAGTTAAATCCTATTTCTATGTGTTGATGGCAATTTCACGAAAATATTTATCAATCTCTCTCGAGCAAAGATAAACTTATTCAACTAACGAATTATCACCTCTCGGTCTCTAATCCTGAGAATTAATTGAATACATTAGGAACAAGAAATTATATTACCACTCAAACGTCCTAACTATCTCTAGCCTAGGATCCTTTTTAAGGCAAACTATTCAGTGCACGGTTAAATTCTCCGCTCTCGCATCCCGAATCAACCCTAAAGTTCTTAGTTTTGGTGATCAAGCAAACCTAAGCATTACGTTCAGAATAGATTACTCAACACAGAACAGAAACAGGAAATTAAATACTTGAATTAAGAAAAACAAATAATCATAACTAGGCTACATCGAAACCCTAGAACAAACGTTTAGTTCATGCTAAAAGGTAAATAAACAACGATATTAAGGAGTTGCATAATTAAAATGAAGAAATAAAGGAAAATAAAAAATAGCTGTCGCCGGAATTGCTCCTCGCCGAAAATCGCCTCGGTGAAGCTCTCTGCCGCTGCTCCAGGATGTCGCTTCTTCCTCTCCAAGCGCTAGGTCTATTAGGTTTTTAATAGTTTCTTTTAAATCGGTTAACGGCTGGGATTAAATTTGATTTAAGTTGAATGGCTCGGATTAAAACAACGCATCATTCCATATTTGTAGATGATAAGCGATCGATCTCTGGCATGTGGAAGAGATCGATCGCTGCTTCTTAATTTGCTGCATCTCTCGCCGAATCTTTGCTGTTTCCTTCTCTTTATGCATTGGCGATCGATCTCTGGGTAACTTAGAGATCGATCGCTGCCTCTTCATTCTCATCCATGTATGGCGATTGATCTCTGGACTTCATAGAGATCAATCGCTGCTTTCAAGCTTTGTGCTTTTAAACATGCTGCATCTCTTTCAAGCAATCATGCACTATGTGTATTACTTCTTCTTTCTTTTCTTTATGCAAGGCGATCGATCTCTGCCAAGTTACAGAGATCGATCGCTTTCCTCTTTGCAATTCTTCTAAATTCCATCCTCTCTGTTCTTCAGACTTCTCTTTTCTTGTCTTCAACTTCACTTTAATTCTTTTATTTTCTGTCCCTGTTCTGGTTAAAATTACTGCAACTTGCACAAAATATATTAGATTTTCTTCCCATGCTTGAGAAAAACTTATCAAATCAAATCTAGAAAGTATAAATAAGTGTGTAAAATACACACTTATCACATCTTCCCATAGACAACAAAACAACAACTCTACATCTGCCGATAGACATCATCTACCGATAGATCAAAAATACTCAACGAAAACAGCATAGCAACAATTTCGCTCTAACAAAGAAAACTTTGACTACCAAAAGAACTTGAGCAATTTACTAAAATTCGTTCAAAACCACTTAAATCCGGACACTACTCTAACATTTGGTAAAAACCACTATTAACACCAACATAGTATAATTGTCTGGAAAAAAATCTCAAAATGAATTCAGAAACATTAAAACTACTACTGTCATAAAACTCAACAAATTTAAATCGATTCATTGTCCATTAAACCTTCACAACTACTGACAACAGTTAAGCCGCCTCATCAGAACACCAAGTCGAGACTTGGGTGTTCTCCTTCAACCTGTCTAAACCTCATTGTGCGCAGGAAAAATACCTTCAGAAGCTTATTCACCTACATCACAAAATTCATCTATTAGCCTAATGCTAAGTAAGTAAAGCGATAATGAAATGAAATGCTGAAGCAAAATTCCTAGACATGCAGTTTCTACTTTCACATCTCTGTTGCATATGCGTTCATTCACTGATCTGATCCCTCAATTCCATTGGGAGTGGGATCAGCTCTCCCAAAGTTATAAATCCTCTTCATCAGTTAAGGGACAGATTACTTCCCTTAATAGCTATAATGATCCTATATTCCACTTGGAAAGTGGATCAATCTTCCCAAAGTTATAAATCCCTTCATAAGTTAAGGGGTGTATTAGTTCCCTTAATAGCTTGTCTGTTGCAATCATTACATTCCTTACCATGCCAATACATGAAAATTCATTTTCGTATTCTTTCAAAAACATGATGCATGACATACAGAAAATATTCAAGCACACACACAACCTACTGTTTTGTGATGTAGGCCCAAAGGCACATGCATACTTTACTTACTTGGTCTCCGGGAAATCGCTCGGCTGTAAGTTGCCTTAGAAGCTCACACACCTAGAGTCACAACAGAGCATCAATCAAACTCTCATTAAGCTCCACCAGAAATTAACCAGAAATTTAAGGAAACTAGTTTGAAACCCTGCTACTCGTGCATTCCCATTTATCACCAATAACCCGAACCTACTCTCACTCGCAGCATCCTAGAAATCCTCACATTGTATTCCCTCGGTCATCTAACTGCTAAAACATAAGAAAATGAGGAAAACTTACCTAGGTTGAAGGAAAATCGGGCGAGGAAATCGCCTAGAGGGTTCTGCTGCAGAGCTGAAGGCTGAAAGAGAAATGGTAAGCAGGATAGTGGCGGCTACAGTGCATTAAACCCAAAATTCTTTCCTTAAATAGGTTATCCATTATAAGTTCTCAATTTACCACTATGCCCTTACTTAGTCACTCATTAACATAATTAATATTTCCCTCAATTTTCTCCACAACATGCTTACTATTAAATAACGGAATATAAATTGGTTTAATAGAATCGGGTGTTACATCATGTGAGCTGGATGAGGGAGCCCAGGGCTAGGTTGCAGTCGGTGGTGCATAGAGCATGCCAGTGCAGGCACTTGTCAGGGCGCCTCGGTTGTTAGTGTTTTTACACACTTACACGCAAGTGCACGTGTCGCTAACGAAGTAATAGAGTAAGTAGAGTATCGATCCCACGAGGATATTTTAATTTTAATTAAATTGCTATAACGATTTTATAGAAATAATCAAATGATAAATAAAATTAATTGAAAATAAATTCAGAATGACAATGAAACAAAGTAAATCAGAATAAAAGAGGTAAAAATGATAAAAGAAAGCCTTGGCTAGGATCGATTTCTTTGTTACGATTAATTTACTACTGATGCTGTGGTAATGCTCTGAGCATTATCTAAAGAACAGCAAGAATAAAAGTATTTTCTAGGATTCTTTCGAATTGCCTAGGTAAATTCAAATCAGAATTTCTCTCTACCTTGAAAGAATGCAACTAATATTGAATCTCATATATGTGCAATTCTTATCGCCAATCAAATTAGTGTTAACCACGTTGTAACAAAGTAATTCAATTAATTATTCATGCATCTCTAATTTATATCTATCCGTCGATACAATATAAATATGAATAGTTAACCTATCTATCGATATGGTTTAACATAGCAAATAAATTTCACTAATAATTGTTCAATAGATAATTCCAAAAGCAAACCAAGATCGTAGCAAAATAACGTAACAATACTATCGTCCTAACCAAGATTAAAAGTTTAGCTACTATGCATAATTAAAAGAAACTAAATAAAATATGTTCATCAAAAGAAAGTGCAATAAAATAATGGAAGAAGAAAGGAATTTTAAAAACGGCGCTAGGTTTCTTCTCTGTATCCAGAGCGAGCTAAGTCATCACTTAATGGAATGAATAAAAAAAAACTTAGTGTTTATTTGTGATATAGAACTGTTCAACATCACGTGTTTTAAAGAAAGCTATGAAAAGAATTTAACCGCACTCTGTTTAACTTGGGCGATGTGGGGCAGGGACCCTACGGGAGGCCGATTAGGGCTTGGTCCCATACACACATCTTTATGTACTCACAAGTGGCCTGGAGAGGGGCGGGATATGTGGAGGTCCGACTCGCGGCTGGCACAGACAAATTTATTATGCACTCAACGATGGTCATGCGAGGTGGGGCTCAGGCACGGCTGTACGTGTTGTAGCGTGTACCCCCCTTCCTAACTGGAAAGAGTCGTCCGCCCGCTGGATGCGCTATCTCCAGTTGGAGATTAGATTCTCGGTTGACCCTAATGAAAAGTAAAGAAGAAAATGCTGCAGTTTCCAAACTCAAACGCATAGATAGCATGTTTAGTTTGCATTACTAGAGCTTACTGGAGAGTTTTATATCATAGGGTGTGAGGGGG
>CM039511.1:14508120-14566995 GCA_022432975.1 Begonia masoniana | reverse complement strand
ACTTTCCTCTAAATTTTCCAGCCACTTTTCCTAAAGATCTCCCAACAATGGAAAAATCATCCATAAAGACTTCCAAACTTTCTTCAATCATGTCCGAGAAAATGGCCATCATACAACGCTGGAATGTAGCAGGAGCATTACATAACCCAAAGGGCATTCTCCTGAAGGCAAACGTTCCATATGGGCAGGTGAAAGTTGTCTTCTCCTGATCTTCTGGTGCTATAGTAATTTGATTATACCCTGAATATCCGTCCAAGAAACAGTAAAATTTCTTTCCTGCTAATCTGTCCAGCATTTGATCTATAAAGGGAAGAGGGAAATGGTCTTTTCGAGTTGCTTTGTTCAGTTTCCTGTAGTCCATACAAATTCTCCAACCAGTTACGGTTCTCGTTGGAATTAATTCACTTTTCTCATTAGTCACAACAGTTGTTCCTCCTTTCTTTGGAACACAATGAATCAGGCTAATCCACAAGCTGTCAGAAATGGGGTAGATAATGCCTGCGTCCAACCACTTAAGTATTTCTTTCTTCACCACTTCCTTCATAATCGGGTTTAGTCTTCTCTGTTGATCTCTGGTTGGAGTGACTCCTTCTTCCAATCTGATTTTATGCATACAAATGCTTGGGCTTATCCCCTTGATATCCTTCACTATCCATGCCAAAGCTAGTTTATATTTCTTTAGAACCTCCACTAATTCTTGCTCTTGCAGGTTAGACAAAGTGGTAGATATAATAGCAGGAAGTGTTTCGTTGAGTCCAAGAAATACGTACTTCAAATGTGGGGGCAACTGTTTGAGTTCCACTGTGGCTGCCTCTTTACTGGAATCCTCCCCCTCTTCTTTACCATCTTCTGTTCGAATTAATGCCTCGAACTCCCTTCTATACCCTCTTGATACTTGTTTTATTTCTGCTGCTTTATTTTCCTTGGAAATATTGAAGCATTCTTCTTCGTCATAAGGATATTTCATGGCCTTTAAAACATTGAAAGTAACTTGTTGATCATTGACTCTCATCGTCAGTTCTCCTCTCTGGACATCTATCAGAGTTCGGCCAGTAGCCAAAAATGGCCTTCCCAAAATTATTGGTACCTCTCGATCTGCTTCATAGTCGAGAATTATGAAGTCTGCTGGAAAGATAAATTTATCTACCTTTACCAGCACATCTTCAATCTTTCCTTGAGGGTGGGTGAGTGATCGGTCAGCAAGTTGCAGAGTTACTGTTGTTGGCCGAGCTTCTCCAATTCCCAGCTTCTTAAAGATCGACATGGGCATCAGATTTATGCTAGCTCCCAGATCACAGAGAGCTTTTTCGAAATAATTGTTGCCGATTGTACACGGAATAGTGAAGCTGCCAGGATCCTTCAATTTTGGTGGGATCTTATTCTGCAAAATGTAACTGGTTTCCTCAGTCATGGCCACCATCTCATATTCTCCCAACCTCCTCTTTTTGGATAAGATATCCTTCATAAATTTAGTATAATTTGGCATTTGTTCAAGAGCTTCCACAAGAGGTACATTTATATGGAGTTGCTTCAAAACATCCAAGAATTTTTTAAACTGTTTTTCCTGGTTATGTTTTTGTAGCCTCTGTGGAAATGGTGGAGGTGGTCTCTGGAGTTGTTCTTCTGCATGTTGCTGCTGTGGCGATGCTGCGGGCGAAACTGCAGCATTTGTATTAATTTCTCCAGAATTGGAATTATTCTCTTCGGCCTATTGAGGTCTTTCTTTCTCAATCCCCACTTCTCTTTCCTGTAAACCCTCAGTACTGGGTTGTTGTTCTGCCTCTCTTTCTTGGTCATTCTTCTTTGATTTCTCTGCCTTCTGTGGTTTCTCTGGAATCTCCACTTCTCTACCATTTCTTAATATTATTGCTTTACAGTGTTCTTTGCCTGATCTTTGTGGAATTTCTGTATCGCTGGGTAATTGTCCACTGCTTCTTGAATTTGCAGATTGTGCTAATTGCCCCAGTTGGGTTTCAATATTCTTTATCGAAGCTGATAAATTTTGCAAAATTATATCTATCCTTGCAGCATACTCCCTTGCAAAGTTGTCTGTTTTTTCTTGAGCTGCAGGTTTTTGTACTTGCTGGTTGTAATTCTGAGCATAGTTATCAGCAGATCTTGTAGGCATTGCATTGTTCTGTTGCTGAGAGTTCCATTGGAAGTTCGGATGCTGTCTCCACCCAGGGTTATACGTCTGTGAATATGGATTATTGTTTCTGTTAAAGCCCACATAGTTTGCCGACTCAGGATTCGTCGGGCATGAACTGTCATCATGGTTCTCCCCACAGAAAATACAAGAGATCTCTCTGGTTACTGGTTGTTGCTGTTTATTCATAGCTTTCATGGCATTCTCGAGTGAAGCTATCTTTGCATTAAGAGCTGCTACTTCATCTATATCATAACTTCCGGGTGCTCTCCTTGCATGTGTATTTCTCTCTGAAGGCCACTGATAACTGTTTACTGCCATTCTCTCCAGCAGATCGTAAGCTTCGTTAAATGATTTAGAAAGCAATGTTCCATTAGCTGCTGCGTCGATGATTGATCGGGTTTGTCCATTCAACCCGTTGTAAAATGTTTCCAGTTGAATCCAGTGAGGGATCCCGTGATTTGGACACTGTCTCAGCAAATCTTTAAATCTGTCCCAGGCTTCATATAATGATTCTCCATCCCTCTGTAGAAAACTGGTGATCTCGTTTCTCATCCGTGCATTCCTCACTGGTGGGTGATACTTCATAATAAATTTCTTCGCTAAATCCCCCCAAGTGGTGATTGTATCTGAAGGAATGCTGTTTAACCAATCTCTGGCGCGGTCTCTCAAGGAATATGGAAAGAGTTTCAATCTCAGGGCTTCTGCAGATACACCAGGGAAGTTAAATGAATCACTGACTTCTCCAAAAACCTTCAAATGGCGATGAGGGTTATCTGTGATTGCTCCAGTAAATTGTCCAACTGTTTGGAGCATTTGAAACATCACAGGTTTCAGCTCAAATCTTATGGCTCGGAGATCAGGTCTGACTATTCCAGGATTAAGATCATTAAGTGTAGGAATTGCAAAATCCTGAATAGGTATATCTCTTTCGTCAATAATTCTTTCAGCATTTTCCCTTTCGTTTGCTGCCTGCGCCATATTTTCTCCCTCAATTCGTTGTTGTTGTTGCTGTTGTCTTCTTCTTTCTCTAAAGGTCCTTTCAATTTCTGGATCTATGGGTACAAGATCCTGTGCGTCTTCGTCGTCCGGCATAAATCAATAATATCTGAAAATAGGAAAACAAAACAAAATAAAATAACGTAAAATAAATTAAAATAATTATAGCAAAATAATAACAACTAAACAATATCCCCGGCAACGGCGCCAAAAACTTGTTAGTGTTTTACACACTTACACGCAAGTGCACGTGTCGCTAACGAAGTAATAGAGTAAGTAGAGTATCGATCCCACGAGGATATTTTAATTTTAATTAAATTGCTATAACGATTTTATAGAAATAATCAAATGATAAATAAAATTAATTGAAAATAAATTCAGAATGACAATGAAACAAAGTAAATCAGAATAAAAGAGGTAAAAATGATAAAAGAAAGCCTTGGCTAGGATCGATTTCTTTGTTACGATTAATTTACTACTGATGCTGTGGTAATGCTCTGAGCATTATCTAAAGAACAGCAAGAATAAAAGTATTTTCTAGGATTCTTTCGAATTGCCTAGGTAAATTCAAATCAGAATTTCTCTCTACCTTGAAAGAATGCAACTAATATTGAATCTCATATATGTGCAATTCTTATCGCCAATCAAATTAGTGTTAACCACGTTGTAACAAAGTAATTCAATTAATTATTCATGCATCTCTAATTTATATCTATCCGTCGATACAATATAAATATGAATAGTTAACCTATCTATCGATATGGTTTAACATAGCAAATAAATTTCACTAATAATTGTTCAATAGATAATTCCAAAAGCAAACCAAGATCGTAGCAAAATAACGTAACAAATACTATCGTCCTAACCAAGATTAAAAGTTTAGCTACTATGCATAATTAAAAGAAAACTAAATAAAATTATGTTCATCAAAAGAAAGTGCAATAAAAATAATGGAAGAAGAAAGGAATTTTAAAAACGGCGCTAGGTTTCTTCTCTGCTCCAGAGCCTCGCTAAGTCCTCCCTTCCTGGAATTGAATTTTTTTTCTTCTGCCAAGCTTCTTTTTGTTACGCCAGAATACCCCCCTTTTTTGGAATTTTCAAATTAGTTAAAACAAATATGCCAAATTCAATTCTTCTTTTCTCTCTCCTTTTTAATTGTATATTCTATCTTCTCTCTCCTAGGTTGGTCCCCCTCTTGATGTAGCACTTCTCTCCAGCAAGCAAGTTGTCTACGTGTCCTTCATTCTCTTTATTCTTTCCTTGCTTTTTGGCTTTTGGTGCTGCCCAAATTTTTATTGTTTCAGCATCTTCCGATGCCCAGCTGCCCAACTTTTCTTTTCTTCTGCCGATTGCTGCCCAGCTTTTTATCTACCGATTGCTCAGCTGCCCCAATTGTTTTTTTATCTATTTTATTTCCTTCTCTCAGTATCTTCCGATGCCCAGCTGCCCAAATCTTCTTTATTCTTCTGCCGATTGCTGCCCAGATTTTAGTGCTATCCAAATGTTTTCTGCTTCCGATGCCCGAATATTTATGCTTCTTCCGATTGCTGCCCAATTTCTTATCATCCGATTGCTATGTTTTATTCCAAAAATCTCAATCTATTTGATCTCCCTTGATTGTAGTGATTTTCTCTCTCTTCTTCGTATTCTGCATGAACTTTACAGTCAAAAATAAATCCTCAAATATTTACAACCAATTTATAATCAAACTAAATCCTTAAATTTTGGCAATCATAATTTTCCTTTATTGAACTAGATTTTTCCCGCTATTTTCTTTGCATTCAAAAATTATAAAATTCAAACTTAAACAGAAAAATCTACTTTTGATAGAGAATTAGCATTAAATATATTAAATTAATTCAAAACACAAGTGCTGCAGCATTGTATAGCATTTATAGTAAATTCATATCAATATATTATTGCAATCACTCAATTCATATAAGTTTTCGTATGTAAAATTGGTATAAAATGACTCTAAAATAAGAGTCATCATCGGTCACGTTCCTCGGGTAGTTGGTGGGGAGCTTGCATTTTGCTTTGTTGATAGTTTGCTTTTAACCGTTTTTGGATAGTTTGAGTATTTTGGGTCGGTATTGTTGGATTTTACTTAGTGTAAATATTTGTGGTCTTGAGACGGTTGTTGATTTGGTTTAGATGCTTTTATAGATGTGTGTTTTCAGGTTTGGGATTTAGAGAAATTTTAGTAGTTATATTGCTCGTTTTTATTTTAAAGTAAATAACGTCGGGATTCCCTTTTCTCTATATTTTCGTTATTTGTTTTGAGTCAGTTTTCAGAGATTTTTACGGGACACGGAGTCGGGAGTGTCAGAAATGTGTAGGTAAATTTTTAGGTGATTTGAAGGAGGTTCTTGGAAAAAATGGAAGAAAAGTGGGAAAGGGCCAAAAATGGGCATTTTTGGCCAAAGACACCCGAGAGGGCCCGATCGATCGGGCTGGGCGCGAGATCGATCGGGCTGGGGCGCAATGCGGCGCGCAGCGGCCAAGCGCGCAGGCACGCGCGCGGCGCCCAGCACCTCCACTTTTGGTTTTTTTTTAAAATTTTCCTATTTTCAAATTGTTTTGACCCGACCTTTTCCGACGTATTTTAAACGTATTTTACGCACATTTTCCAACATTTTTCGAGGGTTCAAAAAACCCAAAAACCGAGTCAAAATTTTATCGGAATTTATTTTAAACGTCGTTTTAAACGCGAGTTTAGCTAGAAAGTAACGCACCGAGCCGGGGTGGGTTCGGGGGCGTTACACACATAATCTCAAGAATAAAAACAATGGCCAAATAATCCTCATTCGCGCCTAACCATTTACATACATTTCATAGTCTTATCTTATTAACTCAAATCATATTCATAAAACGTTTTCGTGTGCTTTTAGAGAAAACCATGATGCATGAACGTGAATGCACATAGAGACGTAAGGACATTATACAATAAGAAACAAGCCATCCAACATTCATCATATCATAATCCCGACAAGCCATATTCATCAAGCAGTCAAAAATACTAAACTCCTAGTACCCTCGTGATGTAGGGCCCTAACGGCCGACAATCCTAACATACTCACTTACTTGGGCTCCTTTTGTCACGTCGTGCCTTCACTTTATGCCCTCTTCACCTAAGACATTTCATATCTCGATGTTAAAATCAATCCTAAATAATCTAAATTCGAAACTAGCAAAATCCTAGCTAAGGAAGTTTCCTAAATCTCCAATTTCTCTCTTTCGGGCATTTTATCGAACACCTAGTGTGCATAGCTTAATCTCACTCACAACAATGGCATTTAAACCTTCCAACTACCAACACCCATTATTTCTCAATCTACTATCAACAATATTCATAGTTCCTCCATTAATACTCATTAATACACGAAACCTAACAACTTCCAACATAACTTCAAAATTTCGCGGTTCCAACACTACAACCTTAGTTAGTATAAATCCATAAATCGAAATCTCAACAAATAAACCATTTAATACTCACCTAGGGTTTGATTCTCGAAGAATACGGAGGAAGAAACAAGTCGTTGATGGAGGAAATGGTGGCTGCCGTGAGGGAGAGCGTCGAAGGAAAAAAAGGAGAGAAAGTTTAGAAGGGTCTTCGGCTGAGTGAGGATCATGAGAGGGGATGGAGGGTTTTAGGGTATCATATATTTTTACTTGCAAATTACCATAATGCCCTTCCTACTAATCACTTACATAATTCCATTTTTTTTAACCTATGATTTGATTTCTCCTCAATTTTTCTTAATTCACTAAAATTTCCATAAATCCTTGGGGTTCCAATAAAACTTCATATTCGCGAAACGGGCCTAAATTACTAATTTACGGAATAAAACACTATACGATGTAAAACCGGAGGTCTAGAAACAAAATCCATAACCCAAAAATCCGGGTATTACAGCATTATTTATCTATTTTATTTGGAAGTGAAAGAGATACATAATACTTAAAGCAGATAGATGATGTAATTGAAAAATTGTATACCGAATATAAAGGTGATACAACCAATGAAGACCAAACTCAAAGTAACAGCATTAATCAACAAAGGTTTCCAAAGTCAATGAGTTCTTTGGCGCAAGCTCGTTCAAGTGTAGTGTACACTATATTTTATGGTCTTGAAAATTCTTCGGAGACAAGTGATGAAACTATTATGTCAGAGATTGATCTATATTTGTCTGAGAAGTTAAAGAATTTTTCAGATAGTTCTGACATATTATTTTGGTGGAAGAGGAACTCCGAGAAGTTTCAAATTTTGAGTGCCATTGCGAAAGATATATTGATCATTCCAATTTCTACGGTGGCATCAGAATCTGCTTTTAGTTGTGGTGGTCATGTTCTTGATACCTTTCGCAGTTCTCTAAGCCCTCAAAGAAGCTCTTACATGCTCCCAAAGTTGGCTCAAAACATTCAATCCTTTTAAAATTTCTACAAACATTAATAATGATTTAGAAGGTTCCACTACGACATTGACAACTAAGGTTCGAACATTCTAATATTTATTTGTTTTACATGTTTATCTCTAAATTAATAATTAACTAATGTCCTCAATATTATCATTTTGCAAATTCCGTTGACCCTACCGATGAAAATTTTCTAGAAGTAGGAGATGACATATCGATGACTTGATATGTTTGGTTGCAATAATTAACTTCATTTCAATGTTTATCTCTAATAGTTTTTAATTGATTGCTTGGTTGTTGGAATTAAATTGACTACTTAGTTGGATTTTTATTTTAATATTTGATAGTTGAATTTAGTTTGTATGTTACATACTTGGATTTATTTTGAATGTTGAATTTAATTTCTTAGATTTCATTTTAATGTTTGATAATTAGATTTAGACTTTTAGTTTGTTAAGTATATGTTTAATATCTAAGAATTTTTATTTAAATTTAATGTTAAAAAAAAAAACAGATTTTTGGTGTTGTTTGATTTGAAAATTTTTTTATTTAAAAAAAAAAATATTTGATGGGAGGCCCAATTCGGTCACGGTTCCTCCCAGGGCCGGTTCCAATCTTCGGGAAACAATTCTTGAAGACACGAGCCAGTTTTGGTCCGAGCTCGAGACCAGACCGAACCGACCCGTGCTCACCCCTACAAATACCAAATCTGAAAAAACTCCTCATGCCAAGAAGATATTGCCAACCATGTAGGCTGAAGAAGACAAGAGTGCGAGATGTTGATGAGTTATTGAGTTCTACAATTAGTAAAAAGAACTCAAAGATGTCGTGTGGTATATGTCGGTAAAAGGGGCATAATAGTCGCACTTGTCCTCACTGGTGATCCACTTCAGGCACTTCTTCGCAATAGACGTTTATGGGTTTCAACACATTTGACAGGATGCAGATACAGTCCAATACATTTTGCTCATAAACATATTGTAAATTTGTTTTAATATAGTTTTCATTCTATGTAGAAATCTGCGACGTGCGATCGAGGAAACAATTATTAACTGCTGTAATTTGGCTCCTGTATCCATTTTTTCAATTTTATTAAAATAATCTAAAATAAAAAAATATATTATTTAAATAAACAAAAATAAATAATTATAATTTAAAAAACACTTGCAATTACATGAAAATGAAAAAAATATCACTGAAAATGAAAAGAAAGATGAAATCGAATAGGAAGATGTCGTTGGCTGAGGATCGAGTGAGCTTCAATCAATTTTTGGAAGGAAAAAGATTAACCGTAACAAGATACACGACATGCTGGATTCACATCTTTCTGATTCTTATATTCGAAGAATGTGAATCTAGCATGTCGTGTATCTTGTTACGGTTAATCTTTTTCCTTCCAAAAATAGAATGAAGCTCACTTGATCCCCAGTCAACGAACATTTTTCTATTCGATTTCATCTTTCTTTTCATTTTCAAACATTCATTCCGTGTAATATTTATTTCATTTTCATGTAATTGCAAATGTTTTTCAAATGATAATTATTTATTTCTGTTTATTTAAATAATATTGTTTTATTTTAGTTTATTTTAATAATATTTAGTTATTATAGGATATTAAAATTACAATTATTTATTTGTTTAATTTTATTAAAAAAATTGAAAAATGGACAGAGTTTCGTTTGTTTTATGACTCCTCCATAGCTATCTTCACACATTTCCTGCAATTTGAAATTACAAATATGTACCCAACAACGAAATTCCAGTACAAATACTATACATCAAGACATAATATAACACCCGAATTTTTGGGTTTTTGGATTTTCTGCTATATAAGGGCATTTTAGTAAATATAATAAATTAAGCATGTTTTACGAACGAAGAGTTTTATTAGAACCCTAGTGATAAATTAGAATATTTGGAAGAATAAGAAAAATTGGAGAAAACGAATCGATAGACTAAATAACAACATAGTAGAATATTAAGTAAAAGAGGTAAAATAGTAAATTTCATTATAAAAATTTAATAATCCCCCCTCCCCCCTCAGCACTTAACGATTTCTCTAGAGAGAAATCGTTTTCCTCTTTGCGATTTCTCACTTCCGCCGACGAGGTCTCTCACGACGGCCGACGGTTCTTCCGATCAACGTTTCTCTTCACGTTTTCTTCCTCAATCGACATCCTAGGTAAGGTTCTAAAGTTTTGGATGGTTAGTTTTTGGTTTAGGGCTTCAAAACGGTAGGGCTCATATTAAGTTTTGCGAGAAATTGTTGATTTATGCTAGAAATGGTTAGGTTTACCATATTTATGCCTTTAATGGATGTATTTATGGTTATTGGTGAAAATTAGGTAGTATTAATGGTGAGATTGGTTATTTGGTGGTTGGAAAAATTGAGAAACACCATTAATGGGGGGCTTGAAGACTTGTGAGCACGAATTGCTCGATGAATTGCCTGAATGAGTTAAATTAGAATTTTAAGAAATTTCCTTTAGTTAGGAGTTTCGTTAGTTTTGGAATTCGATTGTTTTGGATTGACTATAAATAATGAGAATTGGGAAATTGTCTTAGGTGAACCACGTATTACGGACGGTGTTCGGCTTGCGAGGGACCCGAGATAAGTCTTCGTGCCTTGTTTGGCCGATATGACCTACACCATGAGATTTGAAGTTATTAAGGATATTGATAATTTTGTTGTTTTAGTGTATGATGGATGGATAGTTAGGATGTTTGTGAGTATAGAATGTTTTCTCTAGGTTTTAGGTACTGTTTTTATGCTTTCCTCATGTTTAGTGCATAGTACATGTCCATGCATTACGTTTTCTGAAATAGCATGAAAAATGAATTTGCGCATATGTTTTCATGAAAAGATATGAACGCACGTAATCCCGGTCACGTCGGGGTGGGGTTCAGACATGGCTGTCCTAGAGGTGAAGTATGTTTTCCCCCCGATAGATGAAAATGACTGTCTAATCGCGAGATGTGCCCTCTCCATTTGGTGAATGAACCCCCGGTGACGCCTCCCGTTATGTAACTAAAGAATGAAAATAAATGCACATAATCCTGGTCATGTCGGGGTGGGGTTTAGACATAGCTGTCTTATAGGTAAAACATGTTTTCCCCCCGGTAGATGAAAATGGCTATCTATCCGCGAGACATATCCTCTCCATCTGGTGAATGAACCATCGATGACACCGCCCGTGATATAACGAAATGAACAAAATGACTTCATGATTTTTATGAATTGCATATGCATAGCACACATTCTCATTTACGTCGATTTATTGAGCCTTTAGCTCATAGAATGTCTCTATGATGTAGGTGATCTCGAGCAAGGTGAGGAAGATGTTCCTCCGATAGATGAATGCACAGGTTGAAGAATGATGCCTGTGGGAATGCGCTGAGTCGTCGAGGCAATTTTGACCCGTGGGGACCAGAGTATAGGTATTTTGGGTAGGTTGGATGGAAATTGTATAGAAAACCATTTTAGATTGATTAGAAAAACTAGTTTGATGATATTGTGTTGATGATGTTTTTTGGATGGTTTTATGGAAAAATGTATGCAAAGATAAGTTGTTTTGATGTGAATATTAGGGTATTAGACTGTATAAGAAGTGAAGTTTTTAATTTGGAAATATAATGGAACTGTTTGGGAGTTTTAAACTCATAGGGATATGTTTAGTTTTCAAACCAACCCATGTAGTTTGTTTTTACGAATTTTCACTAAGTTTTCGTGTACGATTTTGAGTCGGGTTTTTAGGGTTTGAGGCATTTTATGTTTGGGAAGGTTTAAAGTAAGAGTGTGTGTAAAATGTAGGTGAAAAGAATGAAGAAAAGTGAAGAAAAATGTGAAAAAAGGGAGAGGGGCGCGAAGGAGGCAGCGGAGGGTGCGCTGGGTGCGCGCCTCAGGCACGCAGGGCGCGCGCTGCTGGGCGCCCAGCCGATCGATCTGGTGCGCGCCCAATTGATCGCCTCTAGCGCTGGGGCGCGATCACGCAGCAGAGAGTCTGCCGATCGATCAGCTATCAGCTACGTGCTATTGCGCGCAACAACATCGCGCGCCGCAGCACATGTGACCCAAATGCATTTTTTTTTCAATTTTTGACTTTTCAAAACATGTTTCGACCAAACCTTTCACGATACTTTTTAAACGTATTTTACGAGCGTACCCCACGTATTTTAAAGAATTTTAAAGACCCAAAAACCGAGTCGACGTTTTATTGAAAAATGGTTTTAGCCTCGTTTTAAATGTTTTATAAGTCAAAAAATTTTACGCCCGAAACGTCTAAGTCAAAGTCAACGTCAAGTCAAGTCTTGTGGCGGCCCGAAAAGGGGTTTGGGTCGTTACACATAAAATTAAAGTACATCAAATTTAGAGACGACAAGTATAATACATACATGTCCCAGCTATTACAAGTTTCAATGGCAAATAGCGGCGCGATCGCGGTGGCGGGGGCGTCCTCCTCCATCGGAATATCCCGAGATGTGGAGGCCCTGGGATCTCCCTTCAGCATTCAAGACCCGGCAAATTCGACAAGGATCATCTGAGTCAAATGAAGCATGTCAAATAGATCGATGGATCTCGGAGCTCTCATCTGCTCTACAGTGGGCACATGAACCTTAGATCGCTCCACGATCTTCCAAATCAATATCCCGTACGGCAGATTCTTGTTCCTTGTTCGCCCGATCTCTTCTATTTGGCCTAAAATCATGTACCCCGGGTCAAATATCATGCCGTTGTGGAGCTTCTCAAAGACATAGAGATCCATCCAGCTCACCAGATCTCTATGTCCATCCCTAGGCAGCATGGTGTGGCTGATCAGGTTGTGAACAACCCGAGCTTTTACATTCAAGTGCTTCGACTTCAGTTTGACGAAGGCTGCAATTTCCAAATTACAGTGACTCTGCCTAAGGAACTGTAGGCCATCTGCAGTTCTTGCAAAATTACACTCTCGGGAAGCGTGATAGTATCTGACCGCGCCTTCTGTGGCAAATCCTAGTAGTTCGTTCACATCGCCTTCTCCTATGATAATATTCGTACCGAATAGGTACATCTTCAAGTACCCCACCCTCTCGGTAGTGATCAAGTTCGCGTAAAAGAAGCAAACTAGTTTGTAGGAGCTGTCTCCCCGCATATCGTAGACCCCGTGCAATGCGATGCTGTCAAACATTTCCTTGATCTCCAACGACTCCCAGCCGCTGAAGTTGGTAGTCTTTCCATAAATAATCGAGCATATTGACATATCTCGCTCAAACTGCTGTTGTTGACACGCCTGATTTTGAAATTCCATTGACAGATAACCAAGCGGCGGTCGCAGCACTTGATCCGAAGCACCTTACGACGAAGGTGCCCAGTTTGATGGGCCAGTTTGTGTTGGGGGAGCCTTTCATTTAAAAATTTTTTTGGGCCCATTGCAAATAGTAGGGGTTTGGAATTGTCAGCAATTTATTGGCTCGGGGTTGAGATTTTTGGTGATTAAGCAACTCAGTTTTTGAATTTCTGCCAATTTAGAGGCTCAATTTCAAATTTTTGATAGTGGAGGGCTCGGGTTTGAGTTCTGGACGATGAGGCTTCGAATTTTGGGATTTTCGGCGGCAAGGGCTGAGATTTGAGGATTTTCGGTGACAAAAATCACAAATTCGTCGATTTTCAACAACTTTTCTTTCGGATTCGGAAGACGAAGGGTGCACAGGGGGCCAATCTTATTTATACTGTCGGGAGATCGGCCCCCCATGTGAGGGAGAACACCCTATGTTATCAACCCTAGGGCTGAATACGGCCCCCGCATGTAGAACACGACTTCTCGTGTCTTGAACGTTTTAAAATTGCTCTGTAACACACGAGGTTGAGCTAAAATGAACAGCCTCTGTGTTTTTTCACGTGCAACGCACGTGCGCGGGAGCTTCTACACTCCCTCGCCGACCGCCGAATAGAACGGGAGGCCGTTTATTTTAGTTCAGCCCCCTGTTGTTCCACGTGCAACGCACGTACGCAGGTGGGTTCTACTCCCCTACGTCGACCCCGTACAGAACAGGGGTCATGCTTGCAGAACGACCCCTGTTCTTTTTGTAAAATGTAGAACGGGGAGCTATCAGCCGTCCGTTGGGGTTTACAGTGTTAGATTTATGATAGTTTGAAATTTGTTTTATTAGGGTTAATACTTTAACGGGTTCTTTTTTTAAAAAAATTGATACTTTGATGTTTAAAATAATTTTTACCCTTACAAAAATATTATAATATTTAAGTTGTAACGACCCATTTCCCCAGCAAGATATTGTCCGCTCCGGTGATTGGGTCGCAGCCCAATATCCTCCCCTCACGGCTTTGTTTGGCGAGAGCACTTTCCGGAAGGTCACCCAACCTGAAATTACTCTCGCCGAAGCACACTTAACTTCGGAGTTCTTATGGGATCCGTCGCCAATCGTGCTCCAAAACGCGTCTTGCTATGTTGGGAGGGATCTCTTACATATGTTTCATTTCCATGTACTTCCCCAAGCGATGTGGGTTCGTAACGGCCCCTGCTTCAACGGAGAAACCACTCCAGCCTAGGTCAGCCCCAGGATCCGCGGAGCTTTACCCACCTCCGGCCCAGGTCAGCCCCAGGATCCGCGGAGAATGGGTGGTTCCTTATCAGTCCGTTGAAAGACGGGTCGTCACAATCACCCCCCTTCGGGGGCCCAACGTCCTCGTTGGCCACATTTTCGGTTGGGTACAGGCTCTGATACCATTTGTAACGACCCCTTTCCCCAGCAAGATATTGTCCGCTCCGGGGATTGGGTCGCAGCCCAATATCCTCCCCTCACGGCTTTGTTTGGCGAGAGCACTTCCCGGAAGGTCACCCAACCTGAAATTACTCTCGCCGAAGCACGCTTAACTTCGGAGTTCTTATGGGATCCGTCGCCAATCGTGCTCCAAAACGCGTCTTGCTATGTTGGGAGGGATCTCTTACATATATTTCATTTCCATGTACTTCCCCAAGCGATGTGGGTTCGTAACGGCCCCTGCTTCAACGGAGAAACCACTCCGGCCCAGGTCAGCCCCAGGATCCGCGGAGTTTTATCCACCTCCGGCCCAGGTCAGCCCCAGGATCCGCGGAGAATGGGTGGTTCCTTATCAGTCCGTTGAAAGACGGGTCGTCACAATCACCCCCCTTCAGGGGCCCAACGTCCTCGTTGGCCACATTTTCGGTTGGGTACAGGCTCTGATACCATTTGTAACGACCCCTTTCCCCAGCAAGATATTGTCCGCTCCGGGGATTGGGTCGCAGCCCAATATCCTCCCCTCACGGCTTTGTTTGGCGAGAGCACTTTCCGGAAGGTCATCCAACCTGAAATTACCCTCGCCGAAGCACGCTTAACTTCGGAATTCTTATGGGATCCGTCGCCAATCGTGCTCCAAAACGCGTCTTGCTATGTTGGGAGGGATCTCTTACATATATTTCATTTCCATGTACTTCCCCAAGCGATGTGGGTTCGTAACGGCCCCTGCTTCAACGGAGAAACCACTCCGGCCCAGGTCAGCCCCAGGATCCGCAGAGTTTTATCCACCTCCGGCCCAGGTCAGCTCCAGGATCCGCGGAGAATGGGTGGTTCCTTATCAGTTCGTTGAAAGACGGGTCGTCACATAAGTTATATTTAATTGATAGAAACAATTATAATAATTAGATTTCTATTATTTTAAGGATAGGCAAAACTAGTATTGTCCCTTGGGTTTAACCAACATGTGTGGTTCGGTCGAGTCTACCCACCAAATGAATCAATCTGAGTCCATAATTTCAAAAACTGTAAATAATGATTTGTTTTACGATTTTGAGGGTCAAAAACCGTGAAAATCCAATCAAACCGTGAGTAAAAAATTTGACTAAAAGCCTGTTAAAACATGACCCAAAATCTTCAAAAACAAGCCTCAAATCCAGCCAAAATTCTGAAAATCCATCCCAAAAGCAACAAAAATAATAAATAATTTAAAAATAAAATTTTAAATAATTTTGGATTTGAATACTAATCAAACCATGTTTTAGGATTCAGTGTTGTTCCAGTTCTTAAATTTGGAAACCCAACCAACCGATTCGTGCTCACCTTTACATTATTTAACTCACTAGACTTAATGAAACAAATTTTTAAAATTTTGATTGATTTTGTTGGCTTGTTTTACATCTTTACGAGTGCCACAAAGAACATGACTTTGATATTATGTGATAGCAAACCAATGGTTAGATGTTTATTTAAGAAATTAAGTATCCTTGTGAAATAAGAATGATAAATGTGTGTTTTGTTTTGTTAAAAGAATTTTATAATTGTTTGGTTTTTATGTGACGGTTTTCCACTTTTATAACTAAGCAAAACTAACCAAATCACCCTTTAAGAAAAGAAACCAAACCGGATCAGGTCAAATTCATTGATTAATATTGGTTCGACCGGTGTGGTTCGGTTTTTTGGAGGGCTACTACAGTACTACTAGCTTAAGCCATTTACACAATTACAGAGTCTTGGGGAATTGTCTCGCTACTACCGGCTACCGCAACAAAATACGCGCGAAACTCCATTGCTGATCAGACCTGACAACCTCAGAGCGATGCCTGAGCTACCAGAGGTGGAGGCTGCAAGGAGAGCCATTGAGGAGCATTGCCTGGGGAAGATTATTAAGAGGGCTGTGATAGCGAACGATTCGAAAGTCATTGATGCCGTCTTGCCCTCCGACTTCGAGGCTTCGCTCCTTGGCAAGGCCATCGTCTCCGCTAATCGCAAGGGAAAGAACATGTGGCTTCGCCTTAGTTCTCCTCCTTTTCCTTCCTTTCAGTTTGGTACGTTTTTCTCTATCGTTTTTGTGAGTGTTTAAGAAATCATAGTTTCCTCAGGATTCTGAACAAGATTAGAAATTGAGAGAGGGGTTATTTCTTCTATGATTAGAAATGGATTCTTTCGAAAAATGTGATTCTTTTGGTGTAGTCTCGAAGTCATTTTCTTTCCTTGTCCCCTTGTTTCTGAATGATGTCCTCCGAGACAAATCAACATGCGAACATGTGCAGTTTATAATGCAATGCATCTATGTAATTAAACTCCTTGATTTCTCTATGATATTTTCATAAATGCTGCCTTCATTTTTCACTGAGCTTATTACTTTCGTTATGGTTTCAGGGATGGCTGGAGCCATTTACATCAAAGGCGTTGCCGTTACACAATATAAAAGGTCTGCGTTGTTACAATGCTTTTTCTCTTTTTGGGTTGGTTGTGAGGATGAATATTAGTACATAATTGGCTATCATTAAAGTATTACTCATTTAATTACCTCTGTCTGTGATAGTTCCAAACTTGACATGAAATAGAAGTCACGTGCCCCGATGTTTCTTCTTTTGTATTGATAAAAAGAAATTTTCTTATGCTTTATCAATGTTGCGTAAAGCAGACTAAAGTACAGGAGTTGCATATTTTCCTGTAATGTCATTGATGTTTCTTGATTTTGAATTGTGTTTTAATGATTACTATGAAACTAGTTCTGATTTTGAGTTTTGCTGACAAATGGTTTTGTATAAGGTCTGCTGTAAATGATGCTGATGAGTGGCCTTCCAAGTATTCTAAGTTCTTCATTGAAGTAAAACCTTTTAATTTGGAATTTGTATCGATTTTCTAATCAATTTAAAAATTTCGACTCACTCATATTTGCTCTGTATTTCTCTGTGAAGCTGGAAGATGGCTTGGAGCTATCCTTCACTGACAAGAGGCGATTTGCCAAAGTTCGCTTGCTCAATGATGTATAATTATGGTGCTTTCTATTTCATGTAATTCATCGAATTAGTGGCATTTCTGTTTGTTTCCTAACAAATTTTGGAATTCAGCCAGCGTACATTGTCCTCCAATATCTGAGCTTGGCCCTGATGCTCTGCTGGAGCCAATGACAGTGGATGCCTTCACCTGAATCTTTGAGCAAGAAGAAAACTGCAATCAAGGCTCTTTTGCTGGATCAGGTGAAATCACCATTCAATTATTCTTTGCTGAAACTAAGCTTATGTTTGTCTGTGGTAGGGATTCATGTAGTGTCCATATCATTCTGCTCAAAATACGAGACTCTTCACATGCATAATCATGTCTTCTCTAGATCTTGATGCCTAATACACACAATTTGCTTTAACATGGTGCTTTTCTTCTGTGCAAATCATCCAAAACATATAGACATCATTAATTCATATATTAGCTTTGAGCTTAATCTATCATCGATTTGGAGATTCAACAATGATGGAGGGACAAAAGAAAAGATATATAATATTCTACAGGAGAGATGTAGTTCAAGATGAAAGACTAGCTGTAGTTTGTGTAGTTTGATGCAGATGAGAGCCGAGAGACTAGATTATTTGGGAAGACATATACAAGCATAAGGGTAGAGTGAGAAATGTTGGGTGACGTGGAGGAGTTTGTTACTTAGGTGAAAAGGACAGCCATGAGGGCCAAATATATGCAGGTTTCTGTTATTGAGAGGGAATGAATATACAGAGAATGTTTTCTGATTTCTTTCTTTCTTCTCTTTTCCGAATTGGGATCTTTGTTATTCTGGTTTGTGGTTGTTTTTATTGAATTTTGCTTGGTATTTCTCTATTCTGATTTATTGTTCTAATCACCACCCATCATAGTTCAATGTCATTGCTCCGCTTTATCACAGGAAAATTTTCCTCAGGGTATATACTCCCTCGGATTGTTAACACCTTAGAATCACTTGTGGCGCTTGTAAAGTTAGATTGTTGAAAACATTATCTGGTTTACAAGTAGGTATTCAATTGTTTGAGGGCTGGATTAGGCTTTTGTAGATGGTCAAAATGTCTATGAACTTTTGACATTCTTTTTCTTGGTTGAGCAACAGTTTAACGGTATTGTGATTGTTCTGAGTAATATATCACTGATTCTACTGGTTTGCTTTTGGGAATTATTGGTCCCTTCTTGTATATATCGTGTAAATTTGAAAGCAAAAGGGGGAACAGGCAGAAGTGATCGTTGGGAGTAGAAAATTTATGATAAATTCGTGGGATTTTATGTTCATTGCATGAACAACATATCAAATGAACGCATTTTGTTTTTTCCTCACTTAAAATTTATTTTCTCGCTTCAGGGTTATATTGCAGGTATTGGCAACTGGATTGCAGATGAAGTGCTATACCAGGTCAACGCACTTTTATTTTATTTCACTGTTGAAGTAATAGTTATTTTTTCAGTAAAACCAAGTTTTTTAAAGTCAGGTTTAACATAAAATGAACTTCGATAAGCCCGAGTTTGAGACCATAATAAACTGATTGTCTGGTTTCAATAACATCCATCACAAATTTTTGCAGGCAAAAATTCATCCACTTCAAATTGCTGCCAGCCTATCCAAAGAAAGTTGTGCAGCTTTGCACAAGAGTATAAAAGAGGTGGGTGTTGTGTTTATCTCTTGGAGTGCTTACAATCAGAAATTATTTCAGAGAAGGAATCATTTTTCATGGAAAATGTAGAGGAACTACTTGTAGGTCATTAAACATGCGGTTGAGGTTGATGCAGATAGCAGCCAATTTCCTGTCGATTGGTTGTTTCATTTTCGGTGGGGCAAAAAGGCCGGAAAAATTGATGGTACGCTTATGTTACATTACTATTGTTGTCACAGGTCATTGAAAAAGCTCTTGAAGTTGGGGCGGACAGTAATCAGTTCCCAAGTAATTGGATTTTTCACTCGCGTGAAAAGAAGCCTGGCAAGGCTATGGTCGATGGTTTGGCTTCTGATCCTCTAAAATTTATGATAAGCTGTTGTTTGCCTAATACTCTCTGCCATTTATTACTTTATGATTAGAAGAAAGTGAACCATATGCTTTTCATTTTGGCGTAACGATTCCAGAACATTTTGATGTTTGATTTTGGCTTCTCGGCAAATGGATGATACATGTTGGCGTTGTAGTTTATTGTAACTGTCCATTTAATTTATGATTTTCTTTCCTATAATTTTCCCAATTAAATGTTTTTGGTATGAACTGGCAGGAAAGAAGATTGATTTTATAAGCGCAGGTGGGCGGGTATGTCATTTTTAAACAAGATTCTAATTTAGTGAGATGCTTCATTGATTGTTTATATGATGAACATTTTTGTTTGGCCCTTGTTAGACAACAGCCTATGTACCTGAGCTGCAAAAGCTTAGCGGAGGCAAGGGGAAAGAAGTTGGAAAACCAATAAGGGGAATTTCTAAGAGAAACAGTAGTGAGGATGACAAGGACGAAGACAAAGATGAACCAAAAATCAAAAAAGTTGATTCAAAAAAAGTCTCCAAGCCTAAGAAAGTAGCAAAGAGTAGTGGCCGCAATAAAATTCCAGCCGGAGAATCGAAATCTAAAAGCAACAAGAATGGGAATGAGGATATCAACGAAGAAAACGATGAAAACGGTGCAGTTGGAAAGAAAAGGGGGCGGAAAACGACTTTAAACGAAGAGTCTAAAGTCGAGAAGACAAGTAAGAGAAAGGTTCCAGGCAATGAAACTCGAAAAGTGAAGAGGAAGGCTAAGTAGTTCAGGACTTGTGCTTGGATCAATCTTTGTTTTTTGGAGCAAGGAAGGCTGGAGTCAACCTTGATCATGGTTAAGCTACTGGATTTGTAACTTTGTATTTTAACTAATATCTTCATGTATTGAAGAAAAATATGCAACTGTAAAGTACCCATTAACTAGAACTTGGTAATTTTGAAGTTATGTTTAGCTTTTAGGACCTCCAATTTTCAGTGTGCAAATATAATTTCTTCCTCGGATTATTTGGGTTATTTACTCTAAGTTTTCAACTTCCATGATTGTCACGATTCGATTCCTAATTTTTGACCAGGAAAACGAAAGAACTGGTTGAAACCTAACCGTGAAATAATATTTCAACCTAAAGCCCACAGAAAGCCCAATTTGTAATCTCTAGATTCTCTCCGGTGGGGGGCCTATACTCCACGTGAACTCTTAGCCGTCAAATTAAACCTTGTCTCCACTAGAGTTGACAAATGAGCCGACCGAGCTGAGTCTAAAAAAGTCAGGCTCACCTAGACTGGTTAGTCTAATGAGTCTGGCGAGCCTAACGAGCTCACTAAAAAAAATTCAACTCGAGCTAGCTCGAGAGCCATGAACCTAGCCGATATTAAAAATATAACAAATATTTATTAAGAATATCACTAAATTCATCTATTTGTCGATATTGTGGAAAAGTACGTGTTAAATTTACAAAAAATGGAAGAACAAGATGAGATTAAAAAGTGAGATAATAAATTCAAGAACGTTAATTTGTAGGCATAATAAATGGTTTTAAAAAATTGAGAAATGTATTAACAACATCACAACTAAATTTATCAAGATTAATATTTTGAGTTAAAAACACAAATATCTTGTCCATACGATCTAACATTTTGGCATATTACATAAGTCGAATTCCATCTATCAAATAAGTCAAATCCCATCTATTTTGCAACATGACATGTATTATATTTTTTGCAACAATAAACAAGCATAGTAAAAATTAACGAGTCGAGTCTAATGAGCCAAATATCGTAACCATTTCTAATTAGACGAGTAGGCATCTGTTGGGTTGCCTCTCATGGTCCATTTAATTTCCATTTGCTGGCTTTAGTGTCAATAAACTTGGCCAATTAGGTTTCAACTTTTATAAGCCCTAGCCCACTCTCAACAGCACTAACGTAATTTTATTCTCACTGTATCGCTGAAGATTCAACCCACTTGCAGCGGCCGATCTTCTTTTCCTTCATCCTCTTCACACTTTCTTGAAATTTCGCCGTGCATCGTCGTCCTCCCCTCCATTTTCGGTGCTTCCACGCACCTTTTTGGACAAATTAGGTTGGCGGGTTGTATTTGCTGCTGATTTTTCTTCCTCGATCGTCAACGATAGCCGTTCAAACCTGAATTACGACGTGGTTCTTTTTTCCGACGAGTTCGAAACTTGTTCTTGTTGTCGCAGATTCATCTTTCCCGACAGGTAGTCAATTCTCCCATCAATTTTCCGTTTTGCATCCAAAATTTGCATTTTCAGGTCGGACCAGCTTGGTTTCCACTTTCTGGCCATCTTCAACCTGATTTTCCCACCTACTTTTATCTCCGTGATTGGATAACATTTTCTCACACCCATCTCTTGAAGGACGAAACCTCTCCAGCAGCGTTCTTTTCAGATATTCCCAAGAATAAAATGGTCTTCTACTAACTTCCCATTGGTACCAACTACCAAGACAAGGCAGGACCTTCGAAACAATCTTTTGCAGCATTCAAAGATTAAAAAAAATTGCCGGATTATTTTCAATATCTCAACCAGTTCGATTCGAATCATGGAGATGCCCTCTTAAAACTCTGCCCGGACAGAGCAAATTTACTCTCAAATAAAAAAGAAATAGAAGTCTGATCCATTTTACTCGTTTCATAGGTACAACTTAATTGTGATTACAAACAGATAATCAGACGCATAATGAAATTTGCAGATATTTTGAACTCTAGCTTTCGTTCGTGGCTCACTCTGCGGGCTTGACCGGAGGAGGGTGCGGGTGGGCTCGACTCATCTCGTGCCTCCACTCAAGTCGTAGCCCTAGATTGAAGAATCTCTTGGCGAATTGAGCCTCTTGGATTTAAGCTCGTCAACGGAAACCGCGACTGTATTGAAGCTCTTCAGAGTGTCCGTCCTCCTCCTCTCAGCTTAGGTGGAAGCTTGGATTGTAGCTCCCGAGTGCTTGGATTGAAGGATCCTAAAGCTGTCGTCGTGCTTGTCGTTTCTGTTTAGGTAAGCCCTTTAAAGTTCAAAGTTTAATTGTTTTGACTGTGGCTCGAATGTGTCTCGGATTTTTTAGAACAAAGGTTTGGACAATACAAATGTAGGTGAGTGGGAACTCTAATAGCAATTTTTTAAATGAGAAAACTTGTACGGTTGGTAACAGGGTTTATTTTAGTGGGATTTAGGGGGAGAAAATTTTTGGGATTTGAATTTCAAAAGGATGTTAACTTTTCGTTACTCATGTTGTTAAGGAACGGGATCAAGCGTTTCTTGTTGATAAGAGTCTCCAATTTAAGGATGTGAGAATGTTAAATATTGTCGTACCATATGAGGTTTTATGGTAAATTGAATAGTACAATTTTTGGACAAGATTCAATATGCATACAAAAGTTATGGTATTGAAACAAGGAATGACTGTAAGCAAGAATAGGGAAGTCAGAATTGGCATCCAATCAAAAGTAATGATAAGTGCAGTGGAGAAGATAATTCAATTTTTGGTGTATAAAGATAAACTTTACTGCCATCTTTGAGTCAAAGACTATGTCAAGTTTGTATAAGCTTGTGTTATCGGTTGTTTTCCAAATGCGTTTTTCGCTTTTTTTTTTTTTTTTTTTTTTTACAAAAACTTTAGAAGGTATTGATTTTCTTTCATTATTCAGTTAGGCAATTGACTTGGATAATTTATTTTGTTGGATGACCTTCTGTATTACATGGTCAAGTTGTGAGTTATAACGGATGACTACTTTTCAAGATTAATTTTTTTAGTTTATTTTTTGACTTGTTGCTTAAGTAGCTCTAACTACCATCATTAGCTCCCAATGATATCAATTATTTTCTGACAACTAATAAAAATAAGATTTTGTTCAGTAAGTTAGGAAAAATAATCATACATGTACAGATGAATTGATCCTATCAATCTTTGATTGGTGTTTATCTTCATCGTAGGATCCATTCAAGAAATCAAGGAGGAATGAAGCAATCTAAAGATCCATTCGAAGCGGCCTTTGAAGAGCAAGATGAATCCTCTCCTCAGATTTCACCCTCTGCTGTCCGACATGATATTGTTATCCAAACAGATGAAGCAGCTGCTAACACAATGGCCAATGCTGCTGCTGTTGATGATGATGATAATTATGATGGACAAGAAGAAGATGATGACTCCAATGCCAACATTACGCCTCATTTAATTGGAGGTACATCCACATCTTCTGTTTTTCCATCCTCTGGCTCCCATGTATCCATTGCTCCAAAGATGAAAGAAGACGACGAGGAAGAGGAGGAGGAGAACATGGATGTTGAGCTTGCAAAGCTCCCTTCTAATGGTGACCCTGATAAGATGGCCAAGATGCAAGCTATTTTGTCACAGTTTACAGATGAACAGATGAGTAGGTATGAATCTTTCAGACGAGCTGGATTTCAGAAAGCTAATATGAGAAGGTTGTTAGCAAGTATTACTGGAACTCAAAAGATTTCCGTGCCGCTGACAATTGTAGTATCTGGTATAGCAAAGATGTTTGTTGGTGACCTTGTTGAAACAGCTAGAATGGTTATGACGGAGCGAATGGAAGCCGGACCAATTAGGCCTTGCCACATTAGGGAAGCATATAGAAGACTAAAGATCGAGGGTAAAGTGCCAAGAAAATCAGTGCCAAGGTTCTTCCGCTAGATGGGCAGTGATCCAGTATGGATAAATTGTCATAGTTTAAAGTTTTTGTTACTTTTTGTGCAATATATTTTATTTTTTTATTTATAGTTCTACTGATTTCCTCTTTTGATTTAGAGATAAGTTGGAGATAAGTCAAAGCACTGATGATCTTAGACACTTTTCCTATTGTTTGTGTTCTGTGCGAATGACCCTAGACTTGGTCTTCATTGATCAAAATGTAGGTTTTGTAATTGGTTGCTCAGATTTGGATATATGCTCTAACAGGGCATCCTTATTCTTTTGCTGTCGAAATTTATGCTTTTGAGAAAACACCACTTTCGTTTGGACGAGTCAGTGCCATCCTCTTGAACATGGCCTTTTGAAACTGATGAATTGTCTATTTCAAGAGAAAAGAAAAGCATTGAGCAAAAACAACTGGTTGATGTCATGCAGATTGCAGAAGAAACAGGTAACCTTTTAGTTTTCGTCTTCTGTACATGCTAGTAGTGACTTTTCCTATTGTTTGTGTTCTGTGCGAATTGATGATCTTAGACACTTTTCCTATTGTTTGTGTTCTGTGCGAATTGATGATCTTAGACACTTTTCCTATTGTTTGTGTTCTGTGCGAATTGATGATCTTAGACACTTTTCCTATTGTTTGTGTTCTGTGCGAATTGATGATCTTAGACACTTTTCCTATTGTTTGTGTTCTGTGCGAATTGATGATCTTAGACACTTTTCCTATTGTTTGTGTTCTGTGCGAATTGATGATCTTAGACACTTTTCCTATTGTTTGTGTTCTGTGCGAATTGATGATCTTAGACACTTTTCCTATTGTTTGTGTTCTGTGCGAATTGATGATCTTAGACACTTTTCCTATTGTTTGTGTTCTGTGCGAATTGATGATCTTAGACACTTTTCCTATTGTTTGTGTTCTGTGCGAATTGATGATCTTAGACACTTTTCCTATTGTTTGTGTTCTGTGCGAATTGATGATCTTAGAAGCCCAATTGTTGGTATTCTTTGTAGAATCATTAATTTGGTATTAGTAGTCGATTTTCTTGACCCTAGACTTGGTCTTCATTGATCAAAATGTAGGTTTTGTAATTGGTTGCTCAGATTTGGATATATGCTCTAACAGGGCATCCTTATTCTTTTGCTGTCGAAATTTATGCTTTTGAGAAAACACCACTTTCGTTTGGACGAGTCAGTGCCATCCTCTTGAACATGGCCTTTTGAAACTGATGAATTGTCTATTTCAAGAGAAAAGAAAAGCATTGAGCAAAAACAACTGGTTGATGTCATGCAGATTGCAGAAGAAACAGGTAACCTTTTAGTTTTTCGTCTTCTGTACAATGCTAGTAAGTGAAATTGGTGATGTTTTTTGGCTTATTGGCATTGAAGTAAAGGATTCTATGATATTCACTGTCATTATTTTTGTTAATATAGCACACATCTGATGGATGGAGGGACAAAGGCTATCAATAAAGTGTCTATTACCTGTGATTGTTATCTTCATACAAATTACATTGTCGTATATTTAATAATATATTAGGAGCGGACTGAACTGTCGGTTTGGTTCAGACCGAAAGTGTCTCTGTCTGATTCTTGTCTTGTTATGACGATATGGTCCCAGTTTGATTCAAAACGATGGGGCCGAAGTGCAGAGCACTACCAGTCCATCAAAACTTTATCTCAAATCCTTCCATTCCTGAACTTAATCTATGGTTCATCACAAGCCTGATTTGTAATTGACCAAACACAATGTAGATTTTGATAGTTAATAAAATTAAGGGTACAATTCAATTTTACCGTCAACTATTATTATTTTATTAAAAAAATCCTTAAAGTATTAACTCTAATAAATCAAACTTTAAACTATTCAAAACTTAACAATTCAACCTCTGGTGGTCGACCGATAACTCCTCATTCTGCATTTTACACACAGAACGGGGGACCGTTCTAAAAGCACAGTCTGTGTTCTGTCGGGGATCTAATTCCACGTCCCCTGCGCGTGCACAACGAGGGACTTATCTAAAAAGAACGGCCCCATCGCACGTGCGTTGCACGTGGAAAAGACATGGGGGGCCGTTCCTTTTAGCTCGGTCCCTCGTCTTACAGAGCAATTTTAAAACAGGGGCCGCACTTTAGGACACGGCTCCCCGTGTGTTGAACACGAGGTCCTTGTTCAAGACACGACCCTCCGTGTTCAGCCTTAGGGCTTAGAATGGGGTGCCAACCTAGTTGGGATGTGTCTAATTTGTAGTGATGCAAATGTCAAATTCATAATGAATGTTATATTTTTTATATATTTGTTTTCTTCCATTTTTTATAATTAAATGTTATTTTTGTATTCATTAAAGATTTCCATTAATTATATTTTACACGACTAAGTATCTATTATATTTTATTATTACTATAATAAATATTTATTATAATTTTAATAAATAAAAGATTAATGAAATACATAATATATTTATATAAAATAATTTTATTTATGTCAGCTCGGCTCGGCTCGTGGCTCGCGAGTCGGCTCGGGTTGAAAATTTTTTAGGGTCAGCTCGTTAGACTCGGCAAGCTCAGTGAGCTGGGTCTTTCTCGGCTCGGCTCGACTCGCTCGTTTAACATCTATAGTAAGACATGTTTTGGAGCACTATTGCACCGGATCCCATTAGAACTCCGATGTTAAGAGTGCTCTGACACGAGTAGTACAAAGTTGAGTAACCACTTGGGAAGTCTTCGTTGAAAAAAAAAAACAAATCTATAAGGGCTGAAGTTCACCCAAATCAGACAATATCTTATTGGGAGGAAGAGTTCGTTATAAATGGTATCAAAGCCTCTACCCAATCGAAAATATAGCCGACGAGGACGTCGGGCCCCCGAAAAGGAGGGGTGATTGTGATGACCCGAGAGGGGGTTGGGCGCAATCCCACATCGCTTGGGGGGAAGATGGAAATATTCTATATGTAAAGGATTCCTCCTAAAGATAGTAAGATTCATTTTGGAGTACAATTGCACCGGATCCCATCAAAACTCCGAAGTTAAGAGTTCTCCGGCGAGAGTAGTACCAAGTTAGGTGACCACTTGGGAAGTCTTCGTTGAAAAAACAAATCCGTGAGGGCCAAAGTTCATGGAGTAAATATTTACCGTTAGTGGAATTCTCCTACAATAACAGCTTCTAGTCTACGATTGGTATGACTCATTACGAGACATTGTATGGCAAGAAATACAGATCTTCATTGTATTGGGATGAAGTCGGTGAAGCAAGATTGATTGGTCCGGACATTCTGCAACAGAATACAAAAAATGCTGCAATTATTAGACAACGGATTGAGACAACTCAAAGCCGGCAAAAGAGTTATGCAGATCGAAGAAGAAGGGAATTGGAATTCAATGTGAATGACGAAGTATTTCTGAAGATTTCGCCATTCAAAGGGGTTATGAGATTCGGAAGGAAAGAAAAGTTAAGTCCTAGGTACGTAGGACCGTTTCCTATTACGAAGAGAATTGGAAAGATAGTCTACATGTTTCAACTACCATCATCAATGAATGAAATTCATAACGTTTTTCACGTATCGATGCTAAAGAAGTGTGTACGTGATCCATCTCAGATTGTGGAGCAGAGAAATATCGAGATTCAATCAACGTTAACATACGAAGAAAAGCTAGTGAGAATTCTCGAATCTACCGTGAAGGTACTACGCAACAAGAAAATCTCGTTGGTTAAAGTTTTATGGCGTAACCACAACGTAGATGAGGCAGCATGAGAGAAATAACAGGATATGATGAGTCGATATCCAGAATTTTTTTGGGTAAGCAAATTTTGAAAACAAAATTTTAATAACGATGGTGGAATGTAACACCTGAAAATTTACCATACTATTTAATTTCAACTTATTATAATTATGTTAGATTATTAATTTTGGGCATAGTATTTGGTATAATGCTTTGGCGTGGAAAGAAAAGGAAAAAGAGGAAGAAGAGAAAAATAAGTTAAAAGTTAAGTTGTAGATGCAAGTTAGCCAATGTTGTAAAGTGTTTGGCATAGAAAGAAAAATGAAAAAAAAAAAAAGGGATAGAACCAAATGGATTAACCATTTGGTTAGAATAATCTAACTAGTAGTTAGAGTTTAATTGAAAATTACTTTTAATTTGGTGATGACACCTCATTTTTTTATGCTTATCCTTTAAGAAGTTAGTTAAGAAGACAAAACACCCTATTTTGCCCTAAAATAACCCACGATATTTTCCTCCATCTTCTGAAGCTCCTCTCCCATGAGAAACTCTCCCTCTCTCTTCGGAGATTCAAGGTAAGATCGATTTTCTATAGGGTTTAGCAAATTTGTGAGTTAAAGGTGAAATAGATGTTGTTTTATTGTATTATTTTGATAGTATGACGAGTGGTTGAGTGTTATGCATAGAATTTAGTTCATGCTCAATGTTTTAGTTTATATGATTCACAATCCTGTTGTAAGTTTGTATTTGAGATTATAAATGGAAGGAATTGTCAATTTATTGATTTTTGAGCATAAATACTAAGTTTGTTCAAAAATTAGGAATTTTCTGGACAACTTAGGTTTCGATACTGTTAGCCTAACCTAATGGTTTCCAAAGGTTAATTGGTTTTGGTTTGTTAAAATAGACATCTTGGGTAAACTTTAGGCTTTGGAATCAAATTATTTGGATATGTATATCTTGAGTTATGGAATTTTGAACTTTGATGCAAATTGTTGGTATATCCGAATTTGAAGTTATGTAATGATTTAATTGGTTTCATTGGGTTTAAGCCACCATCTTTTAATGATTAAGTTGAGTTTATGAGTGCATGTTCTTTCTCCTTGGGAAGCCATTGAATTGGAATTACTCAAATTGGACAAATATAGCAAGTATTATTTATGATCTAATTGTTGAGATGCATTTGATGCTAATGGTGTAGTTCTTGTGTTATAAGTTTATCAAGTCATAAAAGAAATTGATCAAGTGCTATAATTGTGCTAAGAACCACATGTAAGTGCATGTTGCATGTTTTTGGCTGATTAGCCTACACCACAAAGTGTTAGAAAGTTGATGGCTAGAATGATGCAAATTGGTGATTATATGCATTTTTGGTTGTCTGGTTGGGTAGATTAGGTTTAGATTGATTGCTATTGTTGATAGATGGATGGATTTGTTTAGTTATTTATGGATATGCATTGACTATAATTCATGCATCATGTTTTATGTAGGGGTGTGCAAACCGAACCGGAACCGATGAACCGAACCGGAACCAGTGAAATAGGTTCGGTTCGGATCGGTTTTGACCATTTGGAAACCGATCTTCGGTTCATTTTGTAGGAACCGCTTAATTAGGTTCGGTTTTGTGTTTGGATCGGTCAAAACCGATACAAACCGAACCGAACCGATTTTGCACAAAGGAATTTTAATTATTAAAAAAATAATAATAATAAATAAATAATCTTTTTAATAATTAAAATTACTTTTGTTATGATATTACTTTTATTTCCTAAAAGGATTTATTGTAATTTTGACTTTACTTTTCGTTTTTTATTCTTCTAATACATTTTTTTTTAATATTTGACTATATATTTAATTGTTTTTTATCTCCTCCAATTTAAATTTACATTATTTAAATTTTTAGAAAATAAGTTGTAGAACCAAAACTGAATCGAAATCGAACCGAAACTTTCGGTTTGGTTCCGGTTCGGTTTTGGTATGTTAAAAGACCGGTTTCGGTTCGGTAAATCTGAAAATGAAACCGATCGGTTCAGTTCGATTCCTCCCCAAAACCAAACCGAAACCGATTTTGCACACCCCTAGTTTTATGACAAGCATAGAAAATGATTTTCTTTATGCGTATGTTTTCATGTAAGAAAGATTTAAAGAACAAAGCAAAAGTAAAGTACGTAAATAGTAATTTGTGGGTAAAGGGATTGAGTTTGGTCGTCCCGTTAGGTAGACCCCAAGATGTGTCATTCCATTTCCCTCTAGAGCGAGTTGGTCGTCCCGCTAAGTGGACAATTAGATGAGTATTCTCCCTCTGTAGTTATGACCTAGAGACAGAGAAAAAAAAGACAGAAACTGCATGATTTATGAACGACATGCATATCCATAAGTATATATTTTATTTTACATCACTTGCTGAACATTAGGCTCATTAGTTGAACTTTGTGGTGTAGGTGAAGACATTTTAGGTGAGGACTTTGAGCCTCGAACGGATGGATGAGGCAGTTGACGGGGGATGTCCATGGCATGAACTACTGGTTGTGAAGCGATTTTGACATGTGGGCTACTCCAACGAATATTTTGGTAAAAATTTATGTAAATGTTTTGAATAAGTATTTTGGTGAATAAAATGAGTTGGAGTTTTAAAAGTTGAATTGTTTTCATTTAAATCAAGTTTTGTTTTAAATGCGAGTTTTAACGAAAAAGGGGTCCATTTACGTTTTTAAAGTCTTCCGTTACGTACTATGAAAAAGGGTATCATTTTATATGTGTATTAAACGATATTATGAGAATATTTTGGTGATGGTTTTAAGGATGAATCGGTAATAGAATGTATAGAAGTTTAAATTAAGAAAAAGGGAAAAAGTTTGAAAAAAATGGCTAAATGGGAAAAGGCACATGAGAGGGTGCCGATCAATCGGCTCCCATGAGCCGATCGATTGGCATTTTACTGTTCACAACAGAAAAAAAAAGTTTTAAGGAAATTTTATCAAAGTTTCTACAAAGTTTTGCAAATAAAGTTTTCACGTTTCGAGTCAATAAAGCTAAGTACAATTATTTTTTTCAAAGATTTTACAATGTTTTACAGAAAAAGGTTTTAAGGAAAACGGGTCGTTACAGTTATGGTATCAGAGCCACCGGGTTAAAAATAGTTTTGAAGACTACCTAACAGCACAAGTCACGATATGGAGATGCTTCATGAACTGTAAGTATGTTTACGTTAAGTTTATTGTCTTATAGATTCATTGTGTTTATAAATTGTTTAGGATTAACAATTTGGTGATGGTTTTAAGGATGAATTGGTAATAGAAGGTATAGAAGTTTAAATTAAGAAAAAGGGAAAAAGTTTGAAAAAAATGGCTAAATGGGAAAAGACACATGAGAGGGTGCCGATCAATCGGCTCCCATGAGCCGATCGATTGGCATTTTACTGTTCACAACAGAAAAAAAAAAGTTCTAAGGAAATTTAATCAAAGTTTCTACAAAGTTTTGCAAATAAAGTTTTCACGTTTCGAGTCAATAAAGCTAAGTACAATTATTTTTTTCAAAGATTTTACAATGTTTTACAGAAAAAGGTTTTAAGGAAAACGGGTCGTTACAGTTATGGTATCAGAGCCACTGGGTTAAAAATAGTTTTGAAGACTACCTAACAGCACAAGTCACGATATGGAGATGCTTCATGAACTGTAAGTATGTTTACGTTAAGTTCATTGTCTTATAGATTTATTGTGTTTATAAATTGTTCAGGATTAACAATATGGTGAGAGAACAGCGAAGGATTGTAGATGAAAGGGATAATGCCATCAACCGACTAACAGAATTGGTGAATCGGCAATCCCAGCAACTGGAAAGATTTATGAACAGAGAAGAGCACGAAAATTCTGGCTCCAGTTCTTCTAACGATCAAAGTGACGAAAGATTTCGCTGACTCTGACCTCCAACATTTGATGGACAGACTTCGGATCCCACTTATGCAGAGGAGTGGATCCGAACGATGGAAGACATGTTTGATTATGCAAATGTGGAGGAAGGAGAAAATGTAACACCTGGCATTGTTGGCCGGAAAATTATCCCTCAAATTATCGAACGGGATTAGGTTTATATTAATATAATGAGTGTTTTGGTGAAATCTGTTGGAATGTTTAGTGGAAAACTAAACTAAGGAGTAACCAAAACAAATCATTTAGTTAGAAACCAATGGAGGGGCAGTTTAGGTAGGAATTAAGGTAGGTGGGAGGAAGCCAATGGATGGATGCCAAGTGTCCAAACTTGTTGAGAAAGCCATACAACCTCTCTTCCTCTCTTCCCTTCCCTCCTACGAGAAAGACTTCTTTGTTTCTCTCCATTCTCTTCTTTGTTTTCTTTCTTCCAGACGAAGTGCAACCATTTCCAAAAATCTGTCTTCTCCTGTTTTCTTCCATTTATCTGTTAAAGGTTTGAGACTCACCGAGATGAACAAAGCTTGCAACTCACGGACAACAGGTAAGTTCATACTCGTAGGTTGGCCCTTAAGGCCCTACATCACGGAGGTACTAGGTTTTCATTTCTGTCGGGTTGTTTTGGGTAGATAAGTTATTTGTGTTTTTCTTCACGACCTGTGGTATTATTTCTGTTGTCTGTTGTATTAAGTTTAAGCACTGTAAAAGTTCATGCATACACGTTTTTCCCCGAAAGCCATGAAAATATTTTCTGTACACTTTTGAAGTTAAGAATGATAAAACTTGTAATGTAACGTTCGGTTAAGTGTGGGACAGGGACTGGTGTTCTGCTCTGAATTACTAGTGCCTGATAGTGCACTTCTGTTACGCCTGTTTCCCTATAAGCCCCACTTCCTGACAGATAAAAAGTAATGTTCTGTAATGTCACTGTATTCTAAAAGGTTCATGCACAGCATATGCATCACTGCATTTTTATATGTTCTTACTGAATTCTAGGCTCATAGTTGAACTCCCTGTTGTAGGTACGGATCCCGTGGATGAGGACTTTGTGCCTCAGGCCGATGTGTAGGTGCTGTTGGAGGAACAAGCTTACGGGGGTTGGTTGTGGCAGCCAGACATATTTTGATTATGTGAGGATATTTTAAAAGTGTATGTCTGGTTCTGTACTGCTTTTTGAAAGTTTAAACCGATGTATAGACTCTGTGTAAATGTTTTTAAAACTCTCTGTATTTGACAGTTGTAAATATATTTTGAAGTATTCTGGAACTACTTGGAGTTCTTCTTTTAGGTTCTGCATGATTGTCTTGAGTTTTGATGCTTTTGTGTCACAAGATGTAAGTTGTCCATTTTGCCTATAAAACTGTCGTCCACTCCGTCATCCACTCTGTCATCCACTCTAAGTCATCCACTCTTGTCATCCACTCCTGTCATCCACTCTATGTCATCCACTCCTGTCATCCACTCCTGTCATCCACTCTATGTCATCCACTCTATGTCATCCACTTCTGTCATCCACTCCTGTCATCCACTCTATGTCATCCACTTCTGTCATCCACTCCTGTCATCCACTCTATGTCATCCACTCCTGTCATCCACTCTTGTCATCCACTCTATGTCATCCACTCCTGTTATCCACTCATGTCCTCCACTCTATGTCATCCACTTCTGTCATCCACTTCTGTCATCCATTCCTGTCATCCACTCCTGTCATCCACTCTATGTCATCCACTATATGTCTTCCAGTTTATGTCATGTCTTCCACTCTATGTCTTCCATTCTACATTTTCTATTTTATGCCTTCAACTTTATGTCTTGCCATTTTAAATGTTCAAGAGTCTTAAAAAGTCAAAAAAAAATTTTACGTCCAAAAAGTCAAAGTCCCAGTGAACGTTATGTCGAGTTCTATGACGGCCCGGCATGGGTCCGGGGTCGTCACAGAAAAGATCTCCTGTGTTGTTTTCCATCTTGCAAAGAATGCGAGATATTGGTGGGACAACATCAAGACTACAACTAACGTGAGGGAGATGACATGGGAACAGTTTTAAGGAAGTGTTCTATGACAAGTATTTCAGTTGTACTCTCTGAACGAACAAAATGGTGGAATTCGTGCAATTACGTCAAACTGGCTCTGTGGCTGATTATGTCCTCCAGTTTAAGTCTCTGTCTAGATTTGTTGTTCACTTGATGAGTAACAACGAGAACAAAGTTCACCAATTCGTGCAGGGCTTAAAGGTGGAGGTTTACAGATGTGTTAAAATAGCGGGAACCCAAGACATTCCTTACTCGAAAGTGGTAGCTAAAGCCTTGAAAGTGGAAGAGGCAGAACAAAAATTTTACAAACAAATAGAATCTACCAGGAGGTTCTTTAAGGAGATTCAGCCTCAAAATTAATAGAATAGAGGATGACAACAACAACAACAACAAAGAGGGGTAAAGAGGCCTAATGATGGAAAGAAGGATCAGGGAAAATAAAAATTAATGCAAGGGCCTTCCCAGTATCCTCAGTGTCCAAAGTGCCAGAGGCGTCATCTTGATGAATGTAGACTTGTTTCTGAGCAGTGTTTTAAATGCAATGAAGCTGACCATTTTGCCATGAACTACCCGAAGTGGAATAAGAGCCAAACAAAAGCAAATGTGACACCTAGGGTCTTTGCTCTTATTGAACCAGATAGTGAGGAGCAGCCTTCTATTATATCAGGTACAATTTTAATTAATAATGTAGCATCTCATATGTTTATAGACTCTGGTGCCACATAAACAACAACAACAACAACAACAACAACAACAACAACAACAACAACAACAACAACAACAACAACAACAACAACAACAACAACAACAACAACAACAACAACAACAACAACAACAACAACAACAACAACAACAACAACAACAACAACAACAACAACAACAACAACAACAACAACAACAACAACAACAACAACAACAACAACAACAACAACAACAACAACAACAACAACAACAACAACAACAACAACAACAACAACAACAACAACAACAACAACAACAACAACAACAACAACAACAACAACAACAACAACAACAACAACAACAACAACAACAACAACAACAACAACAACAACAACAACAACAACAACAACAACAACAACAACAACAACAACAACAACAACAACAACAACAACAACAACAACAACAACAACAACAACAACAACAACAACAACAACAACAACAACAACAACAACAACAACAACAACAACAACAACAACAACAACAAATTAAATATGTTGCCTAGAGTGGCTGAGCATTTTTATGATGTGATGTTATTGTCTGGGGAGTGTTTACACTCGGATCAAATAGTATTAGAACCTCTACCCAACTGAAAATATGGCCGACAAGGACGTCGGGCCCCCGAAAAGGGGGGGTGATTATGACGACCCGAGAGAGGGTTGGGCACAATACCACATCGCTTGGGGGAAAGATAAAAATGTATCATATGTAAAGGATTCCTCCCAAAGATAGTAAGACGTGTTTTAAAACACAATTGCATCGGATCCCATCAAAACTCCAAAGTTAAGAGTGTTCCGGCGATAGTAGTACCAAGTTGGTGACCACTTGGGAAGCCTTCGTTGAAAAAAACAAATCCATAAGGGTAGAAGTTCACTCAAAGCAGACAATATCTTACTGGGAGGAAGATGTTCGTTACATTCATTCATTATTTTTTAATATAGTTTCCATTATGTGCAAGAATCGTCTACACATGACAGAAGCAGAAATGTATAACTATTTAGGCTGTAAATTATGTATTTATTAGACTGTATAATATATGTATTTATTATAATGTGTAAATTAGTGAGAAAAAATTGTAAAAATTGGCAGAGTTTCTTTTATTTTATGACTTCCTCATAACTAGCTTCAAACAATTCCTGCATATTCAAATCACAATTTTATAACCAACAGCCAGTTTTAGATAATTAAGTATCACTCAAGTACAACCATAAAGTAAATTATAACTATACACCACACATCACAAACAAAATGACAAACATAAAATAAAGTACAATCATACTACTCATAACAAAAAATAAAGTACAAACATAAAGTAAAGTACATAAAATTAAATACAAAACATAAACTAAATTATAGTGGGACATCATCGTCATCTCGCTCCACCCAATCCATGAGAGTTTTCCTCAGCTCTCTCTATGTGACAGTGAGCACTTCGACTCTGCCTACGAGGGACTTTAGTATCTGCATCATCCTATTCCACCTACTAGCCGTCTGGAGGGACAATGGTCGTGTTGTGGCCTCCTCCATAAGAACACTTGTAGAGGTGGAAGCCTCATGATCTCCCTTGAACACCCAAGTTCCGTCGACTTCAACTAGGCCCATCTGAATAAAATGAAGTCTATCAAATACGTCGTCAGATCTCTGTGCTCTCAGCTACTCTCCAATCGGTAGCCAAACCCGAGCTCGCTCGACGATCTTCTGAATCAACGTGACGTACGGCAGATTCTTGTTGCATGTCCGACCGATCTCATGCATGTGACCTAAAATCACAAAGCCATGGTCGAACATCTTCCCGTTGTACAGCTTCTCCATCACATAGAGATCCATGCAGCTCATGAGATCTCTATGTCCATCCCGATGTAGAATGGTATGGGTTATTAGATTGTGAATAACTCGAGCTCTAACGTTCAAATTCCTAGATTTTGGTTTCATGAACCTTCCGATGTTTGCATTTCGTTGAATTTCCCTAAGGAAGTCAAGTCCCTCCGCCAATCTAAAAAAATCACAATCTCGGGAAGCATGGTAGTATCTCTCAACCTCCTTCCCTTCTCTAACAAACCCGAGCAATTCATTAATCATCTTTGGAGGTATAACAATCTTTGTATGGAGGATGTACGTCTTCAAACATCATGCCCTCCCAGTAGAGGTCAAGTTCACATAAAACAAGTAACAATTCTATCGCAGCTATCGCCCTTCAATCAATGCACTCCATGTAGGGCGATTCTGTCGAACATCTTCTTGATATCTAATGACTCCCAACTCTAAAGTTTAAGGTCTTTGAATGAATATTCGAGCGGTTTGACATATACCGCTCAAACTGCTCCTTACACATCTAATTTCAAAATTCATTCAAAAAATATCTAGTTGGCGATCGTCGTGCTTCACCTTGGAGCACCTTGTGACAACGGTGGCCGGTTTGTCTAACCCCCTTGAAATAGTCTTCCTTGTGACATCGATGGGAAATTTGGGAGAGCACATTCGGTCGAGCCACCTTGTGACGGAGCAGCTTTTCGTTTAATTGTCAATTTGGGAGCCATTTGAGGGGAATTTGGCGATTTAGGTTAAATTGAGAATTTGAGAATTTTGACGATTTAGGGCTTGGATTTATGAGATTTTTTTTATGATATTTAAAGGAAATGATTAGGGATTGAGAAATTAACGCGATAGGGGAGTAAAATAGTCAGATTTTGGGTTGGAATCGCAGTTGGGGCCGAGAGGAAATCAAATTTTTCAACAATGGGAGTTGAAAGGAGGGGACCAATTTTTTATATACTGTTTGGGATCGACCCCCCGTTCCGGGGCAATGACCCAGTTCTTAGCCCTAATTTTGAGAACGGGTGGTCAATGCCCCAAATCGACCACCCATTCTCAGCCCTAATTTTAAGAACGAGAGGTTGTTTCGGGGCGGTGACCCTCCGTTCACACCCCCAACTATTAGTGTTTAGGAATGAGGGGTCACTGCTTCGAAACAACCCCCCGTTCTTAAAATTAGCTCTGAGAGCGGGGGGTTGTTTTGGGGCGGTGACCACCATTCTCACCCCTAAATATTAGTGTTTGGGAACCGGGGGGGTCAACACCTCGAAATGACCCCCCGTTCTGAAACATTGTGCTTGAGAACGGAGGGTCGTTTCGGGCCGGTGACCCCCCCGTTCCTGAACACCCTTTAAAATGGGGAGACAGAGAACGGAGGGCCATTGCGGGGTGGTGACCCTCTCGTTCTCCAATCACGTGCGGTACAAGTTGGATGGGGGGTCCCCGCCCCCCACATCGACCCCGTCTAGTGCCACTTAATTATCATTAATTAAGGCTTGTTAATAAATTTTTGACCAATGGCTTGTTTTGTGATAAAGATTGAATATTTAAAAACTGTGTTTATATTTGTGGGGAAGCTTTTGGTCATGGAGTTATGCCTATAAATGGAGGCCGACTACGTGAGCTTGAAAATTCACAGGCTACTGTCCATTTAAACGAGCCCCGCGGTAGGTTTGAAGCTTTTTTGCTGGTTCGAAAATGGATGATTCCGCCATTAACTTTCCGAGATGGACACCGAGGTCGAGCCCGACGAGGTGTCTGATGAACGAGAATCCCGCGATGGGAACTGCCGGTGACTCGCCGTTGATTCAGACGATGATGTCTCCTCCGGAATAGTCAAGAAGACGTTCTTGTTCAGCACTGGATTTGACTCCATAAACGCTTCTGGAAACAGTGCAATATCGCATTGGGCACGTTGAGTCGTACCCTTCTAAGCTGCGGAACCCAGAAGAAAGGCTCGGTTCTTTGAGGCAAGCTGGCAGTATTTCGTTGACGTGGAGGGAGCTCTGGGTGACAGTTCCCGAAGCCGAAAATGGGCGTCGACCGATTCTGCAGAAACTCACTGGGTACGCTGGACCCGGCAAGGTTTTGGCTATAATTGTGAAACCCACCAGCTAGGTTAGGGGTGAAAAAGGTAATTTTCTTTTCCCTCATTTAATCACCACGTGTACAATTTTGTCTCCCTCCATAAAACCACCTTCTTGTTAAACTTTTCTCCAGAAAAGTCTTCCCTGCTGGAAGGCACCACTGGAGAAGAGAAAGGGCTTCTCTTCTCTCCTTTAACGTCATCTGCAACTCCTTTCCTTTTCCTAAATTATTTTCCATCCATTGAAAGGCCTCCTCTCAGCCATATCTCATCTCTCTCCCAACGAATGATTTGCAAGTAATTGGGGTTCGATTTGAAATTTTGCAGAGAAGAAAAAGATTGATCTTAGGTAAGTCTTTTTCCTCCAAGATCACGGCAGATTTTTTTTTTTTTTTTTTTTTTTTTTTTTTTTTTTTTTTTTTTTTTTTTTTTTTTTTTTTTTTTTTTTTTTTTTTTTTTTTTTTTTTTTTTTTTTTTTTTTTTTTTTTTTTTTTTTTTTTTTTTTTTTTTTTTTTTTTTTTTTTTTTTTTTTTTTTTTTTTTTTTTTTTTTTTTTTTTTTTTTTTTTTTTTTTTTTTTTTTTTTTTTTTTTTTTTTTTTTTTTTTTTTTTTTTTTTTTTTTTTTTTTTTTTTTTTTTTTTTTTTTTTTTTTTTTTTTTTTTTTTTTTTTTTTTTTTTTTTTTTTTTTTTTTTTTTTTTTTTTTTTTTTTTTTTTTTTTTTTTTTTTTTTTTTTTTTTTTTTTTTTTTTTTTTTTTTTTTTTTTTTTTTTTTTTTTTTTTTTTTTTTTTTTTTTTTTTTTTTTTTTTTTTTTTTTTTTTTTTTTTTTTTTTTTTTTTTTTTTTTTTTTTTTTTTTTTTTTTTTTTTTTTTTTTTTTTTTTTTTTTTTTTTTTTTTTTTTTTTTTTTTTTTTTTTTTTTTTTTTTTTTTTTTTTTTTTTTTTTTTTTTTTTTTTTTTTTTTTTTTTTTTTTTTTTTTTTTTTTTTTTTTTTTTTTTTTTTTTTTTTTTTTTTTTTTTTTTTTTTTTTTTTTTTTTTTTTTTTTTTTTTTTTTTTTTTTTTTTTTTTTTTTTTTTTTTTTTTTTTTTTTTTTTTTTTTTTTTTTTTTTTTTTTTTTTTTTTTTTTTTTTTTTTTTTTTTTTTTTTTTTTTTTTTTTTTTTTTTTTTTTTTTTTTTTTTTTTTTTTTTTTTTTTTTTTTTTTTTTTTTTTTTTTTTTTTTTTTTTTTTTTTTTTTTTTTTTTTTTTTTTTTTTTTTTTTTTTTTTTTTTTTTTTTTTTTTTTTTTTTTTTTTTTTTTTTTTTTTTTTTTTTTTTTTTTTTTTTTTTTTTTTTTTTTTTTTTTTTTTTTTTTTTTTTTTTTTTTTTTTTTTTTTTTTTTTTTTTTTTTTTTTTTTTTTTTTTTTTTTTTTTTTTTTTTTTTTTTTTTTTTTTTTTTTTTTTTTTTTTTTTTTTTTTTTTTTTTTTTTTTTTTTTTTTTTTTTTTTTTTTTTTTTTTTTTTTTTTTTTTTTTTTTTTTTTTTTTTTTTTTTTTTTTTTTTTTTTTTTTTTTTTTTTTTTTTTTTTTTTTTTTTTTTTTTTTTTTTTTTTTTTTTTTTTTTTTTTTTTTTTTTTTTTTTTTTTTTTTTTTTTTTTTTTTTTTTTTTTTTTTTTTTCGAGTGGTAAAAGGATTTAGTAACAAATTTTGTAACTCAAAATTTGATTTTTGCTTAGGAACCAACTTACTAAATTAACACTTTGGACCTATGTTTATAGAAATTTTCAGAATTGATAGGAAATCACCTAAATCTCACAATCAGTTTGAAGGTTTCAAAGGTTCGTTATTTTAATTGGAGGTTTGAATGTGGGAAATTGACAGTTGAGGAAGCAATTTATTTAATTAAGTCTTTGGACTTTTGGACATCAAAATATTAAACCTTGGTTTGTACCTATTGTAAGTTCAATCGAGGTAGGGATTTATTTTATTTCGGTTAAGTATTATTATTTTTAATTCATTATTAAATTCATTTATTTGGCATAAAATGTTCATTTAATTTTATGCTATTATTTTCATTCACACATTTATCAACTGCATACTTTATCATTGATAAAAATTGTGTGGTTTTAACTAGAAGTAATAGGACAGCTGAAGAGCCGTGTCCTTGGGCGCGAAACCCTAAACTGATTAGGGTAATTATGGCGTGCGACCGCCTCATGTCGATGTTTTGGCCTATGGTCGTGTCTCGGGAGTCCATAAGAGGTCCATGTTCACGAACTCTATTTAAATTGAAAAACTGCATTTTATTAAATTATGCATAATATTTTATAACTGCTGGAAATAAACTCTATCTCTATTGAGTTTAGTCGACTCACCCAACCGACTCTCTTTTCAGGTCAGTATTAGAATGATGGGATAGGTAAAATGAGGAATGGAAACCTTAAATCTCACTTTATTACCACTGTAGCCGACATTCCCTCTCGGCGATTTCTCTCTCCCAAGTTCTTGCTCTCGGCTACCAGAACTTCCCTTTACCGCGGCTGTTTTGAGCTTTGCCCTTCTCTGCAATCCACAACCCGAGGTAGAAATGGACATGTACGGCCATTCATTATAAATAGAGCTCTGTTGTCAGCTCGGCACTGAGTTCGGATTTTTTTTTTTTTTTTTTTTTTTTTTTTTTTTTTTTTTTTTTTTTTTTTTTTTTTTTTTTTTTTTTTTTTTTTTTTTTTTTTTTTTTTTTTTTTTTTTTTTTTTTTTTTTTTTTTTTTTTTTTTTTTTTTTTTTTTTTTTTTTTTTTTTTTTTTTTTTTTTTTTTTTTTTTTTTTTTTTTTTTTTTTTTTTTTTTTTTTTTTTTTTTTTTTTTTTTTTTTTTTTTTTTTTTTTTTTTTTTTTTTTTTTTTTTTTTTTTTTTTTTTTTTTTTTTTTTTTTTTTTTTTTTTTTTTTTTTTTTTTTTTTTTTTTTTTTTTTTTTTTTTTTTTTTTTTTTTTTTTTTTTTTTTTTTTTTTTTTTTTTTTTTTTTTTTTTTTTTTTTTTTTTTTTTTTTTTTTTTTTTTTTTTTTTTTTTTTTTTTTTTTTTTTTTTTTTTTTTTTTTTTTTTTTTTTTTTTTTTTTTTTTTTTTTTTTTTTTTTTTTTTTTTTTTTTTTTTTTTTTTTTTTTTTTTTTTTTTTTTTTTTTTTTTTTTTTTTTTTTTTTTTTTTTTTTTTTTTTTTTTTTTTTTTTTTTTTTTTTTTTTTTTTTTTTTTTTTTTTTTTTTTTTTTTTTTTTTTTTTTTTTTTTTTTTTTTTTTTTTTTTTTTTTTTTTTTTTTTTTTTTTTTTTTTTTTTTTTTTTTTTTTTTTTTTTTTTTTTTTTTTTTTTTTTTTTTTTTTTTTTTTTTTTTTTTTTTTTTTTTTTTTTTTTTTTTTTTTTTTTTTTTTTTTTTTTTTTTTTTTTTTTTTTTTTTTTTTTTTTTTTTTTTTTTTTTTTTTTTTTTTTTTTTTTTTTTTTTTTTTTTTTTTTTTTTTTTTTTTTTTTTTTTTTTTTTTTTTTTTTTTTTTTTTTTTTTTTTTTTTTTTTTTTTTTTTTTTTTTTTTTTTTTTTTTTTTTTTTTTTTTTTTTTTTTTTTTTTTTTTTTTTTTTTTTTTTTTTTTTTTTTTTTTTTTTTTTTTTAAATCTGAGAGTAGAAATGTAATCCCGAATCGATTCTGAGCATTTTAAGTAACCAACTCGATTAATCATGGTACAACCTGTCCCCTGTTTCGGATTTCAGACTGCAGGGTGTCAAACAGAGAATCGCATGACTTTACTTTAGATCCTAGGATGGTTTATGATTAGGACTATTAGGACTTTGTTTAACTACTGTAATGTACATTTTTAGGTGAAGAAGTTAAAGAGAGGAATTCGGATAGTAAGGAATCCAGGTAAGTGAATATTCCGATTTCCGGCCACTAGCCCTACCCGCAAGGGGATTAGGAAATCACATAGATGTTAGCTTATTGACTATGATTTGTTATTTTCCACCAATAGAAGAGTGGATCAAGTAATGTAAAGTTACAGGATGTTTTACTTGTCCTTATGATATGACTTCTCTTTATGAACTTTATGTCCATGCACTGTGTCCCACGTCTATGATTAGTAGATAACTGAGAAAGTGTATTAACTGATTAATGCAGAAACTGGGAAAAGACTACGTTATGTATGACTCGCGAAATCTCCCACTGGTGGAGGCCGAGTTAATGATATGTATGACTCGCGAAATCTCCCACTGGTGGAGGCCGAGTAATGATATGTATGACTCGCGAAATCTCCCACTGGGGAGGCCGAGTGATGTATCATGATTGCCGCGATAGTCAAATGTTATGTATGACTGCCGCGATAGGCAAATGACTATGTACCCCTGTCTTCCTCCTCGTTCCCTGCCTTAATCCATGTTATGTAATGATAAAGATGAACACGAATGATGAATGGTTTATGAACTTATGTCTCTTTAAATTGTGTACTCATGTATATCTCGCATGCATTCCTTACTAAGCATTAGACTTATAGTTAAACCTTATGGTGTAGGTGAGAAGGTCAGGTGAGATGTTAGTGCAAAGAGGATGCTTAAGTCTGGGTTGCTGGAGCTGCTCAAAGGTGACGTGCGGACTGGAGAGGCGATTTTATGACCCCTGGTTAAGACTCTTATGTTACAGTATGTTAAAGAATATGGTAGTTTAAGTAGATGAGATTATTTTAAATCGTTGAGTTTTGAAACTGTCTAGTGGATCACTGGTCAGGAATATTATATAGATTTATAAATGGTCTGTTGCTTAAGTCTTCAGCTATATGCATTTTGAATGAGTTGTGTTTTTCTTTCTGTTGGAAGGAGTCATTTGATGATTTAGTGTTCCTACCGTTAGACGGAAGCTGGATGAGGCAATCTTCCGGTTGACTCATCGGCAGATGCCGAGAGTTAATTGTTTGATGGCTTAGTCTTCCGGCTGACGTCATCGGCAGATGCCAAAGGATAGTTGTATATGGTTTAGGTCTTCCGGATGACGTCACCGGAAGATGTAAAATGTGTTTTTGTCGCTTAGCGACCGGAAGATGTAAAATGTGTTTTTGTCGCTTAGCGACCGGAAGATGTAAAATGTGTTTTTGTCGCTTAGCGACCGGAAGATGTAAAATGTGTTTTTGTCGCTTAGCGACCGGAAGATGTAAAATGTGTTTTTGTCGCTTAGCGACCGGAAGATGTAAAATGTGTTTTTGTCGCTTAGCGACCGGAAGATGTAAAATGTGTTTTTGTCGCTTAGCGACCGGAAGATGTAAAATGTGTTTTTGTCGCTTAGCGACCGGAAGATGTAAAATGTGTTTTTGTCGCTTAGCGACCGGAAGATGTAAAATGTGTTTTTGTCGCTTAGCGACCGGAAGATGTAAAATGTGTTTTTGTCGCTTAGCGACCGGAAGATGTAAAATGTGTTTTTGTCGCTTAGCGACCGGAAGATGTAAAATGTGTTTTTGTCGCTTAGCGACCGGAAGATGTAAAATGTGTTTTTGTCGCTTAGCGACCGGAAGATGTAAAATGTGTTTTTGTCGCTTAGCGACCGGAAGATGTAAAATGTGTTTTTGTCGCTTAGCGACCGGAAGATGTAAAATGTGTTTTTGTCGCTTAGCGACCGGAAGATGTAAAATGTGTTTTTGTCGCTTAGCGACCGGAAGATGTAAAATGTGTTTTTGTCGCTTAGCGACCGGAAGATGTAAAATGTGTTTTTGTCGCTTAGCGACCGGAAGATGTAAAATTAGTCTTTATGCCATTAGAGTTTATATATTCTTCTCGCGACATGATTTGATTCTTGGGTTAAGGAAATAGTTTTGATTATGGAAATTGATTGTAATCTTACTTTGGAATATAATTTTAGCATGACAATGTTATGGCGAGTGGTTTTAGTAGACATTCGAAAGATTTTGTTTATTTGTCAAATGCTAGAGTTGGAATGAAGTTTTCACAGATAGTTCGTGTATATATATTAATGGAAACTTCTACTCTTCCACTGCACATTAAAGAAGTGCTCGACTTAATTATGAGTTTTGCAAAATGTTTGATCAGTTGAGTTTATGATAAGAGAAAGTTGTGTTGATGCATTTATGAGGTTTAAAAAGCATAACTATGATGTCTAAAAGTATTGGTGATGTAGTCAATTGGTGATAGACTTGCATAGAGTTGAATGTAGTCGATATGTTGTTTGACCCTATTTATCAATAGTTTGGAATTGAATGTTGAACATACTAGATTATTCAAGCTCACGTATTTTGGAGTGAAAGTTAGATGAAGTTGTGATGAATTTTGTTATCCTTGATGGAGACTAGCAGGGAATTGTTGATGTTGAAATTTTGATGGGTTGATTTGCAAACTATCTGGGCGAGGAAGATTTACTTTTTGCTCAATTTGAGTAAGTTTTATGTGGAAAATGTCATCTTTATTCGTGTTTCACTTAGTGTTATATTTTATAGAAACTCAAGGTTTTTGTCTAAGTTTTGGAAAACCATGCTGAGGGTTTTGAGCAATGAAATTAAATTGAGTTTAATGCATCACCTTAAGATTAATGGATCGAAGGACACTTCACTCTTGAAGATATATTGAGAACTTGTGATCTGAGTCTTAGTTATAATTTTTGAATCATTTACCGGATACAAAGTTTTGTCTTGCTATGGAGATAGAATGAGAATAGTTTCGAGATGCTAAAAGAACTATGCAAACTTTTAGAGGTGAGATGTGTTGTTTGAAACCCATGGTTTTGTGTTTCTGAAGGTCAGGATGTTGTTTTGGTGTGAAGATAAGTTGGTTATGAGTGCATTGGAATATTTGAAATTTTGAATGAATTTTGTATGTAGCAAACATGGTGGAATTGCTCTTGCATGCTCAATATGTTTAATATGCTCATGTATTAATATTGAGGATATATATTTCAAATCTGGTACATGTCATAACCTAGATAGAGATTCTTATTCAAGAGGATTATTAGTATGTGTAGCACGCTAAATGATTTTGGAGTAGTGAGATCAAAATTTTAGGTTTCTAGAGAATTTATTAGTTTAAATTCAGTATCATACAGAAAGAGAAAGTACTTGGGAACTTGAATCGGGGATGAGAATAATGTATCTACAACTATTTAGTGATGTGACCATAATTAATCCAAATTTCGAGGACGAAATTTCATTAAGTGGGGGAGAATGTGAAACCCACCAGCTAGGTTAGGGGTGAAAAAGGTAATTTTCTTTTCCCTCATTTAATCACCACGTGTACAATTTTGCCTCCCTCCATAAAACCACCTTCTTGTTAAACTTTTCCTCCATAAAAGTCGTTCCCTGCTGAAGGCGCCGTCGGAGAGAGAAGGGCTTCTCTTCTCTCCTTTAACGTCATCTGCAACTTCCTTTCCTTTTCCTAATTATTTCCATCCATTGAAAGGGCCTCCTCTCATCGATAATCTCATCTCTCTCCCAACGAATGATTGCAGTAATTGGGGTTCGATTTGAAATTTGCAGAGAAGAAAAAGATTGATCTTAGGTAAGTCTTTTTTCCTCCACGATCACCGGCAGATTTTTTTTTGTAGCAAAAGTCTTTAGTTTCTTTTTAAATCTTTTTTACAGACATTCTCAATCTCCAAAGAAGCATAACCAAATCCCTTAGTGTTTTATACTTTGCAGAAGAAGGATTTAATCCAGTCAGGGGATTCAAAGCCAAGTCACAGTAGAGCTTTCCTATCTGTTTTCTTTGAGAAATAAAGTAGAAAGCCACAAGTATCATGCTCATATTCATTCCAGAGGTACTACTTAATGGTTTGTTCTGTTGGAGAAAAATTATATATATATATTTCAAACCATTCATGTATGGATTAATCGAGTGGTAAAAGGAGTTTAGTGAACAAATTTTGTAACTCAAAATTTGATTTTTGCTTAGGAACCAACTTACTAAATTAACACTTTGGACCTATGTTTATAGAAATTTTCAGAATTGATAGGAAATCACCTAAATCTCACAATCAAGATTTGAGGTTTCAAAGGTTCGTTATTTTAATTGGAGGTTTGAATTGTGGGAAATTGACAGGTTGGAGGAAGCAATTTATTTAATTAAGTCTTTGGACTTTTGGACATCAAAATATTAAACCTTGGTTTGTACCTATTGTAAGTTCAATCGAGGTAGGGATTTATTTTATTTTCGGTTAAGTATTATTATTTTTAATTCATTAATTAAATTCATTTATTTGGCATAAAATGTTCATTTAAATTTTATGCTATTATTTTCATTCACACATTTATCAACTGCATACTTTATCATTGATAAAAATTGTGTGGTTTTAACTAGAAGTAATAGGACAGCTGAAGAGCCGTGTCCTTGGGCGCGAAACCCTAAACCTGATTAGGGTAATTATGGCGTGCGACCGCCTCATGTCGATGTTTTGGCCTATGGCTCAGTGTGTTCGGAGTCCATGAGAGGCTCCATTTTCACCGAACATCTATTTAAATTGAAAAACTGCATTTTATTAAATTATGCATAATATTTTATAACTGCTGGAAATAAACTCTATCCCTATTGAGTTTAGTCGACTCACCCCAAACGACTACTATTTTTCAGGGTTCAGTAAAGGAGAATTTGATTATCGGGACGGGAACAATCACCTTGTAGAAATTTCCTATTTTAATAAATTTTTCTTGAGAAAGTATCTTATATTGTTAAGGTGAGACACTATTGTGGATGTGTAAGCTTTGTTGTATTTAATTCACATGTGTTATTTTATTTGGACATATTATAGATTATGGTTGACTTGTTGACCTGTTTATATATTGGGCACTGCCTTATCTTAATTGGTTAATATTCCGCTGCGTTTGGTGAAATTTGTGTTAAGGGTCGGGCGATCTAGTCCTTTCCGGGCCGGGTCGTTCCCCGTTCTGTTGCGGGTCCCCTTTGGGTCGTGACAGAAAAAAATAGTATCAGAGACAGGTTCCCATCTTGAAAAGTGACACTCGTAGATGATATAATGATATACAAGAATTATTATTGTAACTAAGGACGTGTTCTAGTAGTATTGAAAAGTACGCAGCTTTTTCTCAAAAACCATTCTTAAAACCCAGTTTAATGTTTGGTCTTAACTCGGTGATTCAGGCTTATGTGACTCAGGACGACACGCTAATGACAACTCTAACAGTGAGAGAAGCAGTCTACTACTCAGCAAAGCTCCAACGCCGGATTCTATGTCCAACGCCGAAAAGAAAGAAAGGGCGGAGGGTGACGATTCGAGAGATGGGTCTGCAAAACTCGGTCGATACGAGAATCGGCGGGTGGAGCGTGAAGGGCCTGAGCGGTGGACAGAAGAGGAGGGTCAGCATTTGCATCGAGTTTCTAACCCGTCCAAAGCTTCTGTTTCTCGACGAGCCGACCAGTGGACTAGACAGCGCCGCTTCGTTCCACGTCATGAATCGTCTCGTTCAACTGGCTCGCCGAGACGGAAGAACCGTCGTCGCGTCGATCCATCAGCCGAGCAGTGAAGTCTTTGAGCTCTTTCATAATCTTTGCCTCCTTTCCGCCGGTAGATTGGTCTACTTCGGTCCGGTTTCGAATGCAGAGCAGGTGACGTGATCTTAACCGATTAGAATGATTCAGCGGCTTGATTTGAAACACAATCTGACTTTTCTTACCGGCCATTGTTTGATTTAGTTTTTCGCTGCAAACGGCTTTCCATGTCCGACCCTGAGGAACCCGTCCGACCACTACCTTCGAACAATCAACAAAGATTTCGATTCAGTACGTTGTTTTCTTCTGTTAATTGCATACAGAAATGCAGAAGCTTTTGAAATATCATCCATGTTTTTTTTTATCTGTTAGGACATCGAACAAGGCACTGGAAGCAAAAGAAGCACAGAGGAAGTAATTAATCATCTCGTCCAGTCGTATAATTCATCCGACACTTTCCGACAAGTTCAACTGCGAGTATCGAAGCTAATCCAACAGGTACTAAAGATCATTTCAAAAAAGAAAACAATAAAAAGACTAAAAGGCTGTTTCCATGTGCAGAGAGGAGAAGTTCTGCAGAAGGGAAGCCAAGCCAGCTTCATCACCCAGTGTCTCGTTCTTACGAGGAGATCCTTCGTTAACATGTATCGCGACTTGGGCTACTATTGGCTCCGACTTGCGATCTATATCGCGTTGTGCTTATGTGTAGGAACCATCTTTTATGATATTGGTCTGAGTTATTGTCACAACCCGAGAGGGGGCTTAACAGAAACGCCAGGTTAAACGATCAACCTCAGAGAAGTCCACCGTCTAACCTAAGGCTAAAATGCGGAAGTTTAGCACTAATCCAGGACCTCCTCGAAACGACAAAAATAAGAGAATACAAACAATCGTAGAAACACAAGATAAATAAAAATAAATACATGCCAAAGTAAAAACGATTTCGAATGCCTTCTTACAGATTACCAAGTGAAAGATAAATAAAAGGTAAGACTACGAAAATCTGGCGCGAAAAGGGCTCACCACCTCCTTTTTCCTGAAAAGGGAAAGTCGATAGGATGAGTGACAATCTCAGTAAAGGATGTTATACCTAACACTATTCTACATAATGAGGCGTATGGACAAACAAAAGAAGTCACGTTGGGATTATCAGAGCCATACCCCCCAGAAGGGCAGAGATTTCACTAGACAGGTCTCGCAAGGGAAGACAAGAGACACCAACTAGGAGAGATTCCATAACCACTCAACCCTGGGCCACTGGATCACACGCGCTAAGGCACGCCAGGAGGGACGAACCACTCAACCCTGGGCCACTGGATCACACGCGCTAAGGCACGCCAGAAAGGACGAACCACTCACCCTGGGCCACTGGATCACACGCGCTAAGGCACGCCAGAAAGGACGAACCACTCAACCCTGGGCCACTGGATCACACGCGCTAAGGCACGCCAGAAAGGACGAACCACTCAACCCTGGGCCACTGGATCACACGCGCTAAGGCACGCCAGAAAGGACGAACCACTCAACCCTGGGCCACTGGATCACACGCGCTAAGGCACGCCAGAAAGGACGAACCACTCAACCCTGGGCCACTGGATCACACGCGCTAAGGCACGCCAGGAGGGACGAACCACTCAACCCTGGGCCACTGGATCACACGCGCTAAGGCACGCCAGGAGGGACGAACCACTCAACCCTGGGCCACTGGATCACACGCGCTAAGGCACGCCAGGAGGGACGAACCACTCAACCCTGGGCCACTGGATCACACGCGCTAAGGCACGCCAGGAGGGACGAACCACTCACCCTGGGCCACTGGATCACACGCGCTAAGGCACGCCAGGAGGGACGAACCACTCACCCTGGGCCACTGGATCACACGCGCTAAGGCACGCCAGGAGGGACGAACCACTCACCCTGGGCCACTGGATCACACGCGCTAAGGCACGCCAGGAGGGACGAACCACTCAACCCTGGGCCACTGGATCACACGCGCTAAGGCACGCCAGAAAGGACGAACCACTCAACCCTGGGCCACTGGATCACACGCGCTAAGGCACGCCAGAAAGGACGAACCACTCAACCCTGGGCCACTGGATCACACGCGCTAAGGCACGCCAGGAGGGACGAACCACTCAACCCTGGGCCACTGGATCACACGCGCTAAGGCACGCCAGGAGGGACGAACCACTCAACCCTGGGCCACTGGATCACACGCGCTAAGGCACGCCAGGAGGGACGAACCACTCACCCTGGGCCACTGGATCACACGCGCTAAGGCACGCCAGGAGGGACGAACCACTCAACCCTGGGCCACTGGATCACACGCGCTAAGGCACGCCAGGAGGGACGAACCACTCAACCCTGGGCCACTGGATCACACGCGCTAAGGCACGCCAGAAAGGACGAACCACTCAACCCTGGGCCACTGGATCACACGCGCTAAGGCACGCCAGGAGGGACGAACCACTCAACCCTGGGCCACTGGATCACACGCGCTAAGGCACGCCAGAAAGGACGAACCACTCAACCCTGGGCCACTGGATCACACGCGCTAAGGCACGCCAGAAAGGACGAACCACTCAACCCTGGGCCACTGGATCACACGCGCTAAGGCACGCCAGGAGGGACGAACCACTCAACCCTGGGCCACTGGATCACACGCGCTAAGGCACGCCAGGAGGGACGAACCACTCAACCCTGGGCCACTGGATCACACGCGCTAAGGCACGCCAGAAAGGACGAACCACTCACCCTGGGCCACTGGATCACACGCGCTAAGGCACGCCAGGAGGGACGAACCACTCAACCCTGGGCCACTGGATCACACGCGCTAAGGCACGCCAGGAGGGACGAACCACTCAACCCTGGGCCACTGGATCACACGCGCTAAGGCACGCCAGGAGGGACGAACCACTCAACCCTGGGCCACTGGATCACACGCGCTAAGGCACGCCAGGAGGGACGAACCACTCAACCCTGGGCCACTGGATCACACGCGCTAAGGCACGCCAGAAAGGACGAACCACTCAACCCTGGGCCACTGGATCACACGCGCTAAGGCACGCCAGGAGGGACGAACCACTCAACCCTGGGCCACTGGATCACACGCGCTAAGGCACGCCAGGAGGGACGAACCACTCAACCCTGGGCCACTGGATCACACGCGCTAAGGCACGCCAGGAGGGACGAACCACTCAACCCTGGGCCACTGGATCACACGCGCTAAGGCACGCCAGGAGGGACGAACCACTCACCCTGGGCCACTGGATCACACGCGCTAAGGCACGCCAGGAGGGACGAACCACTCAACCCTGGGCCACTGGATCACACGCGCTAAGGCACGCCAGGAGGGACGAACCACTCAACCCTGGGCCACTGGATCACACGCGCTAAGGCACGCCAGAAAGGACGAACCACTCAACCCTGGGCCACTGGATCACACGCGCTAAGGCACGCCAGGAGGGACGAACCACTCACCCTGGGCCACTGGATCACACGCGCTAAGGCACGCCAGGAGGGACGAACCACTCACCCTGGGCCACTGGATCACACGCGCTAAGGCACGCCAGGAGGGACGAACCACTCAACCCTGGGCCACTGGATCACACGCGCTAAGGCACGCCAGGAGGGACGAACCACTCAACCCTGGGCCACTGGATCACACGCGCTAAGGCACGCCAGGAGGGACGAACCACTCAACCCTGGGCCACTGGATCACACGCGCTAAGGCACGCCAGGAGGGACGAACCACTCACCCTGGGCCACTGGATCACACGCGCTAAGGCACGCCAGGAGGGACGAACCACTCAACCCTGGGCCACTGGATCACACGCGCTAAGGCACGCCAGGAGGGACGAACCACTCAACCCTGGGCCACTGGATCACACGCGCTAAGGCACGCCAGAAAGGACGAACCACTCAACCCTGGGCCACTGGATCACACGCGCTAAGGCACGCCAGGAGGGACGAACCACTCAACCCTGGGCCACTGGATCACACGCGCTAAGGCACGCCAGGAGGGACGAACCACTCAACCCTGGGCCACTGGATCACACGCGCTAAGGCACGCCAGAAAGGACGAACCACTCAACCCTGGGCCACTGGATCACACGCGCTAAGGCACGCCAGGAGGGACGAACCACTCAACCCTGGGCCACTGGATCACACGCGCTAAGGCACGCCAGAAAGGACGAACCACTCAACCCTGGGCCACTGGATCACACGCGCTAAGGCACGCCAGAAAGGACGAACCACTCAACCCTGGGCCACTGGATCACACGCGCTAAGGCACGCCAGGAGGGACGAACCACTCAACCCTGGGCCACTGGATCACACGCGCTAAGGCACGCCAGAAAGGACGAACCACTCAACCCTGGGCCACTGGATCACACGCGCTAAGGCACGCCAGGAGGGACGAACCACTCAACCCTGGGCCACTGGATCACACGCGCTAAGGCACGCCAGAAAGGACGAACCACTCAACCCTGGGCCACTGGATCACACGCGCTAAGGCACGCCAGAAAGGACGAACCACTCAACCCTGGGCCACTGGATCACACGCGCTAAGGCACGCCAGAAAGGACGAACCACTCAACCCTGGGCCACTGGATCACACGCGCTAAGGCACGCCAGAAAGGACGAACCACTCACCCTGGGCCACTGGATCACACGCGCTAAGGCACGCCAGGAGGGACGAACCACTCAACCCTGGGCCACTGGATCACACGCGCTAAGGCACGCCAGAAAGGACGAACCACTCAACCCTGGGCCACTGGATCACACGCGCTAAGGCACGCCAGGAGGGACACACATAAGAGTGTCAGACGGTTATCTCCAGTATCACATCCTTAAGCGAGGAGTATCGCATCATCCTTAAGCGAGGAGTATCGCATCGACTGGGCAAAACCCCCTGATACTCTTAGCGTAGGTACACACATAAGAGTGTCAGACGGTTATCTCCAGTATCACATCCTTAAGCGAGGAGTATCGCATCATCCTTAAGCGAGGAGTATCGCATCATCCTTAGCGAGGAGTATCGCATCATCCTTAAGCGAGGAGTATCGCATCGACTGGGCAAAATCCCCTGATACTCTTAGCGTAGGTACACACATAAGAGTGTCAGACGGTTATCTCCAGTATCACATCCTTAAGCGAGGAGTATCGCATCATCCTTAAGCGAGGAGTATCGCATCATCCTTAAGCGAGGAGTATCGCATCGACTGGGCAAAACCCCCTGATACTCTTAGCGTAGGTACACACATAAGAGTGTCAGACGGTTATCTCCAGTATCACATCCTTAAGCGAGGAGTATCGCATCATCCTTAAGCGAGGAGTATCGCATCATCCTTAAGCGAGGAGTATCGCATCGACTGGGCAAAACCCCCTGATACTCTTAGCGTAGGTACACACATAAGAGTGTCAGACGGTTATCTCCAGTATCACACTTCAAATAGCACAACAGAAAACTAATGCTTGAATAAAATCAAATGCGGGTACAAAACCATCTGCATGCCAAACATGATAAATCTCATGGAAGATCTCAAATACAGCCCATCGACAAGGCAAGTAAAACATATCATCTACAATTCACTAGCCAGTATGGATCAGCCCAAAGTATACATGTCGCAATATACAAAATGCTTGTGTTTTTGAAACGGTCGACACCAATATCAGTGGTAATCTACCAAAAGAATATATATATATATATATATATATATATATATATATATATATATATATATATATATATATATATATATATATATATATATATATATATATATATATATATATATATATATATATATATATATATATATATATATATATATATATATATATATATATATATATATATATATATATATATATATATATATATATATATATATATATATATATATATATATATATATATATATATATATATATATATATATATATATATATATATATATATATATATATATATATATATATATATATATATATATATATATATATATATATATATATATATATATATATATATATATATATATATATATATATATATATATATATATATATATATATATATATATATATATATATATATATATATATATATATATATATATATATATATATATATATATATATATATATATATATATATATATATATATATATATATATATATATATATATATATATATATATATATATATATATATATATATATATATATATATATATATATATATATATATATATATATATATATATATATATATATATATATATATATATATATATATATATATATATATATATATATATATATATATATATATATATATATATATATATATATATATATATATATATATATATATATATATATATATATATATATATATATATATATATATATATATATATATATATATATATATATATATATATATATATATATATATATATATATATATATATATATATATATATATATATATATATATATATATATATATATATATATATATATATATATATATATATATATATATATATATATATATATATATATATATATATATATATATATATATATATATATATATATATATATATATATATATATATATATATATATATATATATATATATATATATATATATATATATATATATATATATATATATATATATATATATATATATATATATATATATATATATATATATATATATATATATATATATATATATATATATATATATATATATATATATATATATATATATATATATATATATATATATATATATATATATATATATATATATATATATATCCTCTGAATCTGAGAAACAACATAAGGAAGGAACCCCGTTAAGGTCCAATTCAGTCTAGAAACGATATAAAATACGAACCGGGGCGAAAACGGGCCAAAATGGCTCGGGTTGACTTTTAGTCAAAAAGTCAAAGTCAACGGTCAACGGTCAAGCCAACAGTCAACGGTCAAAAGTCAACCATTGACTTTGACTGACTGGTTCGGGTCGGGTCGGACCGGTTTGGGTCGGCCTGGTTCGGGTCGATTTGACCCGAACCAACCCATTCCAAATGGATTCGGGCCAGACCCGGCCCAAACCCAAATCGGGTCGGACCAGGCGGTTTCGACCCGAATGGGCTGGGTAGACCCAGCCTGATGGGTCGGGTCAGACTCGGCCCAATGGACCCAAGTCGAACCCGACCCAGAAGGCCAAAGGGCCTGGGTCAGCCTGGCCCAAATCTGAATCGGGTTGGGCCAAGCCCAGTCGGGCCCAACTCAGCCCTGGCCAGAGTCAACTCGGCCTTGGGCCTGAGCCAACTCGGCCCATAGCCCGAGTTGACTCAGCCCATGGTCGAGTTGACTCGACCGTCGATCGCCGAACGCCGACGAAGCTCCGGCGACCGACCGACGACCAACCCGCGGCGAAAATCACAAATTCTTACCTCTTTTTTCGCCGAGAATTGTTTCCAACGTGTTACTCGACTCCTCTCCAATCGTTTTCTACCAAAAACACGAAAAAAAACAACCCTAAACCGTAGATCTACAAAAAAACCTAAAACCGAAACTTCTCGGGCAAAAATCGAGAGAAAGAGAGGTTACCTTCGAAAACACCATTCACAAACGTTGATCTACTCCTCGAGACGAACGTTTTGACACCAAAATCGCACCGAACGGAGGTCGATCGAACGTCAGCGATTTCCTCTCTCGCGACCTCTCTCCTTTCTCTCTCTCTCTTCTGTTTCTGCTCTCTGGTGGATTTCTGTCGGCAGAGAGAAAGGTTTTTAATAAAACCTTATTGTTTTAATTTCTTTTATCTATTAATTTATTTTATTTTATGTTTAATTTATAATAAAACCGTTTAAAATTTGATTTCAAATTTCAATCCTTACTGAAAATTTGCAAAGATTGAGCTCAAACCTACTCTTAAATTACACGAAAAATTTATTCAATTTTTACACTCATTAAAATTTGGCGGATTTTACAGTTATGGTTCGATTCAGGTAAGATTTTGAAACATTTAACATTTGAATTCTATAAAAGTGGACTTCTAAAGTTGGCTGGTAAATTCTCTTCTGGGTTTCAGGCTAGAGGTTTTATGCTCATGTTTGTTGCCGCGTTTCTGACTTTCATGGCGATTGGTGGGTTCCCTTCGTTTGTAGAAGACATGAAGGTTTGTCAACGGCGGATACTCTGTTTGAGTTTTCTATGATTCATAGATTCAGCCCAGATCATGAAAATTCTTTTTTGATCGTCAAAATCAGATCTTTGAAAGAGAGCGATTAAACGGTCATTATGGCGTCGGCGCTTTCGTCTTGGGAAACACGTTCTCTTCCGTTCCATATTTGTTGCTCATCTCCTTAATCCCGGGCGCCATAGCTTATTTCCTAGTTCATCTCCAGAAGAGTTTCGAGCACTTCACGTACTTCTTTCTGGTTCTGTTTGTCTGCATGCTACTGGTCGAGAGCCTGATGATGATCGTCGCCAGCATCGTGCCGGATTTCCTCATGGGAATCATCACCGGCGCCGGAATCCAAGGCATAATGATGCTGAACGGAGGATTCTTCCAATTACCTAACGATCTTCCGAAACCCTTTTGGAGGTACCCAATGTATTACATAGCATTTCACAAGTACGCAAATCAAGGACTGTTTAAGAACGAGTACGAAGGATTAGTCTTCCCCAATAACCAGGCCGGAGGGCCACCCACCATTACCGGTGAGGAAATTCTGACACGGCTATGGCAGGTTGAGGATGGCTACTCCAAATGGGTCGATGTTGGCATCTTGTTTGGAATGGTGGCTGTTTACAGGATCATCTTCTGGGGGATCATAAAGACTGTTGATGTTAATGCAACGATGTGTTGGCATTATATTTTTGGCAAAAGATTATTTTTGGTTATATATCTTTTTGGAAATTATATTTTTTGGAATATATATTATTCTATCCTTCTATTTTGGAGATAATATTTGGCAGAATATTTCGTCAATTCAAATGTGATTTGCTGGAAAAGGAATCGTAACAAACATGGTTCATATCCCTAATTATTAGGGATACTTTACTAAAGCGTCATTCAAAGTGTCACTGCGCTAAATTTGTGTGGCAGTGATTTTCGGATCCTTTGCTGATTTCGTGGGATATTATTATTTGAATGAATAGTCTGTTTCGAGAAGATATTGTTGAGAGAAACAGATCTGCACCCAACACTCGTTATAAAAGTCTTTGCTTTTTATGTTGAAAATTAGTCGACGCTATTATTTTGTGTGTGCTGAATTTCTCTATTCATCTGGGCGTCTTTATTTCTTCACCCACGTTTCTGTGTGGTGTATGTGATTATTGATTCGGTCTTGTCAAAGACTGGTTTGTTGAAGCCTGTTCTGGGTGATCCTATCCTAAGATATTGTCAAGCGTCACAGACAGTGCCATAGGAGTTTATTCTTGTGATCTTCATTATTATCCAGTCTTGAGAGGAGACTGCCTTGGAACTCTGGAGGAGCTCTATTTATTGACAAGGGGAGCTTGTCGTTCTTGATCGTGGGCGAGGGGATCTTGCCATAACACGGGTTTCGGGAGGAACCAACAACAAAGGGATCTTGTTGTTATCTAGATCTCGGGAGAGATCGTTTCAAAGTCGAGGGGAGCTCGCAAAACAGTTTCACTTGTGAAAGTTGAAGGAAGCGGCATCAAAGATAAGAGGGAGTCTTATTTTTTTTTAGTCCGAGTGTCTTGTAACCTTGTTTGAACTTGTGAAATGTTTTCATATCTGGGCGTGGCCCCGCAGATGTAGGCTGATTGCCGAACTGCGTTAACAACCTCCTGTGTCGTTAATTTCTGCATTTTTAATATTGTCCTATATCGTATTTATAACCGGTGTCACACGAAGTGTTATAATACTTTATAACATCGGGTCACTAACCTTGATCTTTCAATTGGTATCAGAGAAGATCGTCTCTGTTTCTTAGGCGAGATCCATAGGACTTGATCTTGGTTTTTGCTACGATGGACTCTATGAAAGAAGGAGGTTCAACAGTGCGTCCACCCTTGCTAAATGGAAACATTTATGCTTACTGGAAAGCTCGAATGAAAGCGTTTATTAAGGCTGTTGATGAAAAAGCCTTGAAATCTATTATAACAGGTTGGAGACCCACCAATGATTATAAGCAAGAAGGAGTCACAACTATCAACCTGAAGAAAGCTGGTCCGTCACTGAAAATGTTCTAGCAATAGTAACTCAAAGGCTCTTAATGCTATATTTAATGGTGTTGATCCTACTCAATTCAGACTTATTTCTACATGTGAGTCTGCTAAAAAGGCTTGGGATATTCTTCAGACGACTTATGAAGGTACTTCAGCAGTAAAGTTATCAAAAATGCAGTTTTTAACAACGAAATTTGAGAACTTGAAGATGCATGATGATGAAAATATTACCGAGTTTAATGCAAGACTCTGTGACATTGCTAATGAAGCTTTTGCCCTTGGTGAAACTATTTCTGAAGAGAAACTTGTGAGAAAGACTCTAAAATCTCTGCCCCAACGCTTTGCTTATAAAGTTACAGCAATTGAAGAAGCAAAAGATATCACCAAAATGAAATTAGAGGAGTTGATGGGTTCTCTTAAAACATTTGAGATGAATCTCGATGTAAATGTGGAAACAGAGAAGGTGAGAGACTTGGCTTTAAAAGCAGAGATGCAGAATTTTGAAGAATTTAATGAAGATGATCTGGAAGAATCTTTAGCATCGTTATCAAGAAATTTCAGCAAATGTTGAAGAAATTTGGTAGAAATAATCGTGGTGTCAGACAAAAATGTCACTACACCAAGAATGACTCTACAAGTTATAAGAAGTCCAAAGACGAAAATCAACCTTCAGATAATGTATGGAATAACAGGGAATTAAATGTAGAGAATGTGATGGTTATGGACATATTCAGGCTGAATGTGCAAATACCTTGAAGAAGAAAAAGACCTCTCTCAACACAACCTGGAGTGAGAGTGATTCAGAAAAAGAAGATGAAATCTCAAACCGAAATATGGCGCTGGTTGCTAAAGCTAAACCTACAAGTCGTGATAGCGTCACTCAAAATGTCTCTGAAAGTATATATGAAAATAGCGATGAGGATACAAA